>JAYJMH010033967.1:0-16424 GCA_036873815.1 Phacellophora camtschatica
TTGTGTAGGAATTGCTGGTATTTTAATAAAATTTGCTGCAGAGCTTCTATTATATCTTATTTTATTAAAAAGTGTGACTGTTTCATAGCAAGCTACAATATTTTAATTAAAAAAGCCAAAGCTTCAACCCTTGGAAATTTTTTATAGTTCTAGGTGCATACTATAACTTATAAGATGATATGATGTTTTTGGATCTCTTGCTAAATTTTGGACTTAACTGAATATTACTGTAAGAACAAGCTGCTAAAATACAGAATTTGAACACTTACCAATTTGGTTTCTGAATATTTTAGCAAATTATATGGAGCTTAGCTCTTGTTGAAGTTTGCTTTCAATAAATAGAGAAGTTTTCTCAAAATATAAAAATTATAGAAAAGTCTTGTATCAATAGATTGTAAGTCATTGATTTATGAAAGTTAAAATAAATTTTTGTAATTAATTAATTAATTTTTGTAGTAATTTTCCAAACGTTTTCTATATAATGAGTTCTTGGTGTATGTCTCAACTGCCAAGAAAATTTTAGTGCATAATAATTTTTCATAACCTGTTGTTGATTAAATAACTTTTCATGAGAATAGTTCTCTTCATGAAAGTGAACCTTGTTTATCATCACAGGAACTGCTGCCTTCAATAAATTTTATTTTCTTTTTTTCAGAAATTTAGGCTTCACCCCATTAACATGCGCCTTTGGCGTAACATTTTACTTTACATCGCCTCCGGCGAATAGCATGACCAGCTCTCTTGCCCTGGCTTCGCCACTGGGAAGCCTGGAGGAGAGCAAGGGCTAAAGCTCTCAAGACTGGGCTACACCAGTCACTTTGTAGCTATTGAATTGAATTTCTGAACGCCGACAAGCGACTGGTAATCAAACAAAGAAAGAAGTTGGACAGCTGCAACAGCTTTCTGTCACACCAATCAAATTTCAGAAGCTAAAAATAGAGTGATTTATTGGGAAACTAGTACTTTATCTTAAAACGAGGCTGTGAATGTTTGCTGACTTGGCATTCTTTCTGAATGGCTCTCCTCAAACAGCCTGGCCTGCAACATTAGAATCATCTTATATGAAATTTTGTTTGCATTATTCAAAATGATTGATATGCATTTTATAGTTATTAAAGCAAATTAACATAAATTTAGTATTCGGCTCCAAATTAATGAAATTAGAAAAGCTTGCTGAATATTGGATAATGCAGATTTAAACGTTAAACTATTTAGCAGCTGATAAAAGCGAGATTATATCCAAAATAAAAGAAAGATTAAAAATAAATGCTTTACGTCTTCTGTGTCAGGTTTTGCTCCATCTTCTTTCTACAAAACAAAATGAAATTTCAGTTAAGCAATCATCCATAGTATGAAATGTAAACTTTAATTTTTGCAACAGCATATATTTATAAATTTATTCTCAAAAGAGAGTGAGCATCTACGGTAGGTGTCATTTTTGAAGAGTGCGAACTGTTCATATGAACATAAGGTGTGCAGAGTCTGTGTGAACATGCAAAATCTTTTACTTGTTTGATTTATTTTACTTGTTTGATCTAATGGTGGTTGTCGTTTTGAATATCTAAAATTTGAAAACATAAAACTCGTGTTTGAAAATTATACAATGTCCTGTCATTAATTCAATAAACTTCTAGTTTTCATTTTTTTCTTAATTCATTGAGAAAACTGACCAGAGACGTGTTGTAGTAAGAATCATAGCATAAAAGAAAATCAAAGCAAAAAAAATATATATGTAAACCCTTGAAAAAATTGTCCCCCAATTTTAACTTTCCCAAAATGTCTTACCTCTTTTTCATTTTCGTCCTCTCCTTTCTTTGCATCATCTGCATCATCCTTCTTTTCCTCCCTTCGCGGAAATTAAATACAAATATATATATATATATATTTAACGTTTATGCATTTATCATTTAATTATATATAGATAAGTATTTGTTCGATTTGGCACACTGGTATTAGAAAAAAATAAGTTGTAAATAAATTTTATCATAATGCGTATATGGTTAAAGAACAAACAGTTTTGGAAATTTCATAAAACTTGAGTCTTCCGTAACTTAAAATAAAAACAAACAATCAAAATATAATGTTTATAAGATTCGGACAATTTTATCAAATGCATCCTTTCAGGTTAACTTTTCAGGCCTTTCCAGTATCAAAAATAAAACATTCGCTGCAACTTACACTTTAACAGCCGCTGTCTTTTTCTTCTTTGCAGCCTTCTGCTTTTGTTGCCGTCCAAATTTTCCCTTTTGGTTTCTGTCCTTAGCACCACCAGCAACGACACCCGACGGCCGTTGTGTGTCACGTGCCCCAAATTGCCGTCCTCGGTCTTGTCTTCGCATATCACGAGGTGGCCCTCGCATATCTGGGGGCGGGCCTCGAAAGTCATCAGGTGGTCCATCAAACATGTCTGTTGGTCGTCCACGCATGTCCGGGGGTGGTCCTCTCATGTGAGGAGGCATGTCGGAAGGTCCTCTCATACCAAACGGAGGAGGGCCACGCATGTCTCGAGGAGGTCCTCTCATATCATGTGGAGGTCTCCTTTGTGGTCCACGCATATCATGTGGTCCAAAATCATCATCTATACCAAATCGTCGTGGTGGACCAAATCTATCATTAGGACCAGGCCCAAATCTATCATCAAATCTATCATCAGGGCCAAATCTGTCATCAAACATTTCACGTCCACGCATGCCACGTGGAGGCCCACGCATGTCAGGTGGTGGACCAAAATCGTCTTCTGGTCCAAATCGATCATCAGGACCATGAAATGGAGGCCCACGCATGTCGCGTGGTGGCCCACGCATATCTCGTGGTGGACCCCTCATATCACGAGGTGGACCACGCATATCTGGGGGAAGTGGTCCACGCATTTCTGGAGGAGGTGGACCTCGAAACGGCCCTGGGCCGTGGCGGTTAAATGGCATTGAGTTCTTTCGCATTAGAGGTTCAGGACCAGGTCCTCTTTGCACACCACGTCCTGCTTGTCGATCACCCTTGGCAACGTTGTCTGAAAATAAACAAATGTTGACTTTGACATATTGAAGACTCTGTTAAATGCGTTACCGTATTGAAGACTCTGTTAAATGCGTTACCGTTACAGAGAATTAAAGTTACCACGCTTAGAATACTAAATATTGCACGAATAATTTAGAGCCAGTATACACAGTAACCAAAAGCTTTGGAATGGCTACATAGCTGTTACGGAACGGCCTTCTGTTTAGACATGCATCAAGTGGATCCGTCACATTTTTTGTACGGTTAGCCATATCGATTTTGATACGGCTAGGAAAGCGGAGCGCCGGTAATCCAGCACTGCGTAAGCTCTATTTGCCGGCACGATTTTGATACGCTACGAAAACGAGGGCGTTCTGTGCTATAAATGAGGCAAGGCAAGACATCAAATTGCTATAAATGAGGCAAGGCAAGGCATCACATTGCACCAAATACGTTGTTGAAGATTACCATCAAAGCATCGGCAAAATGGAGTCGTCTCCCCATCAGGTCCTGCAGCTGTTTTGAATTTAGGTATTTGGAATTTAGATTTGTAAACACAACGCCGTACCGTCATTGTCAGGAAAGAAACGTTACGATATTGTGACGGACCCAAAATCCTTCATAGTTAACACCTTATTCGGCAAAATCAGTGCCTGAGAGATGACAAAGACATTCTTCTAAAAATCCTAAATTTTATATCATCTTTAAAAACAGAGCCTCCTTCTGAACAGCCAAGGCAACATCGCAAGTGAAAATTAAGTAAAAAGAGACAATCGTTATTCTCAGATTGAAACTTTGATGTGGAAAAAAAATTAAATTTGATGTGGAAAAAAAATTATAAATATTTGAATCATTAAAAGTGTTCCGATGGGCAACGCATCAAATCGATTGAAAATGTAAGTTTGAAGATGAATATCTCAGTAACCATTTTGAAGATTAAGGTATTTGTAAGTTAACTATTCCATGTTGATGCTACAACTTGTATTTAGGTATTATCTTAGTCATCAGACTCTTGTTAAATGCGTTACCGTATTTGGGGTCACCTGGTAGAAGTTACAGCACTTTTCCACCCTTTGCAGTAGATTGTAAAGCCAAAAATCATAACTTTGAGTTAAAAAAGCTTAAAAGGTGGACTAAAAAAAAGTTCTGCCGTTTGTTGGGCTATATTCTGCAAATTCTGTTTGTTACAAGGCCAGGCCAGGCTGTTTGAGGAGAGCTCTTGCTTCCTCCAGGCTCCCCTCAAATGCTGGAGGAGAGCTGTTGATTCCTCTCTTACGAAATCAAATTGCTCTCCTAAAAATTGCTTACTCATGTGAAAACAGCTCTCCTGAAGAGTAACAAGGAAAGCAATTCAGTGCCCACATGCTAATAATCTTATAACAAGGCCATAAAAATAATGCAGAAAAATGCATGAAAAATTAACTCAAATTAGAGATACCACTAAACAATAATTCTTAGACACCCAAATAACAAAAATAAAAATGATCTCCTTCTTTGCATTTTGAAAGGAATTTAAACTATTTCTGGAAAGTCAATTCAGTAAATTAAATGCTTCCACATAAAGTCGATCAGACAGATGTGAAGTGTAAAAGTAAGCTGGCACTGATTTAAAACAAAGACTTCATGACAAATGTTTCATTGCCATTTACATTGAGATATCTCTAAGTCTAAGTTAAACTTTCAGGAATTTTTCTGTTTTTTTTTACAGTGCAGTAACAAACAGAATTTGCAGGATAAAACAGCAAAGGGAAAGGGCAGAAAATGTTTTGGTCCACCCCTACAAAATTTAGCAAGCTCCTCTTCTTTACTGCACTGTCTGTCTAAAGGCTGCACTGTCTCAAAAACTTCAGTAACACAACTTCACAAATTTCACTTACCAAAAAATATAAGCATTGATGAAAAGTTCCCTAATTATTACCAGTCAGTCATAATGTATGCTTGCATGAGACTCAGCAAAGATTTTACGATTTCTTAGAGAAAATATAATTAACATATTTTTATCCAAAAGATATCATAGTAATGTAAAAGCATACATACCAAAATCTACACCATCAGCTCCTCCTATGTCTGCAAAAAATGACAAAATGTAAATAATGTACAAGTCCAATTACAAAATAGCTGATCATCAACAAAATATATATATATTGTGATTTATTGGATTTAGATTTATTAGTATTATTATTTACGGCCCAAGCAAGATAAACTCTACTTCCCTTGGATCATCATGCAAGTTTTATATCTAATTTTATTATATTTATTGATCTGTAAACTTTTTGCATTCCCGAATAAAAATGATGATGATGATAAAATATGATAAAAAGTATGGTAAACCAGGGTAAAAAAATTTAAACATTGGTCAGCTTTGAGACATTTCCAATTACCTTTTTATATATGCCATACTTGGTCTAACATCAATAATTTAAAAGTCTAATTAACCAAAGAAACAATTGATAAACAAATAACCAAGGAAACAATTATGTGTTTTCCCCCATACCTGGTTTGGAGAGGGGATAGTAATGGGAAAAAATGTTAAGTAAGGACTTCCAAGTTATAAAATATTTTTTTTAATGTTTTCATTCTCATTCATAATTTTCTAAAACATAACAAATTCTAGTAACTAATTAAATTTAAAATCCTATTTACAGCATAAAATATTAACAAACCTAAGTCTAAATTTAAATTTAAAGGGCTTCTAAATTAATTAAATGTCTACCATCTGTCCCAAAAAAGCTAATAATTTGATTGACTCCAAACAAATTTCAGTATCTAAAAAAGTGATTTGATTGGTTATTGGTTAAGTAAAACTCTTTTGAAACGAGGCTGAGCAAAGCGCTGTAGAACAATGGGAATGTTTGCTGACTTGACATTTTTTCCAAAATGAGGCAAATCTTATTCAGCCAACTTTTTTATTGCATTATGCTTACCAATCACTTGTTTTATTTGAAATTTTTAGTGACTTTTATAAATTTAAGATACATAAGTTCCAATCATCCTCAAACCAGACATTTTAGAGTATGGCTAAGACTTATTACAATTCAATTCAATTTATTTCTTCAATTACAATTATCATAGTTATGCTTCAGGAAGTATAAAAGTGCAGAAAGATACAATCAAAAAGTGTTTGCTGTTGTTGCTATTTTATCTTGCTGTTTACTGATCGTAATTTGTTATTGTAGTACTGTAGTATTGTAGTACTATAGTTGCTTCCTGTCATTTTTTCGAAACTCACAATTTAACAGTCAAAACTCAATAAGCTCTGCTTCCCTTGGAATATATAGAAGTATTTTAAGATTTTACTTTGATCATGTTGTAACCCCTGAATTTCATGAATAAAAATAAATCTGAACTTGATTCACCAATCCCCAAAAAGGTGGGGATTTTAAGTCCAGAATTTGTGCTCTAATGTTGCCAGTCCAGTATGCCTACCAAAAGCCTTTGATTTGGGAGAATCTCCCTTATTTCAAGCTAGGTAAACAGTCTACAATAGGCATCACAATTGTTACATCGTAAATTGAATAAAATCATAAATTGACACCATACACCACCCTTGGGGGGAGCAAAGGTTTCAAATCTTGGATCTGTTTTCTCTTGACCAAATTGAATACACAAGTCAGCTTCCAAGTTATGGTATAGAAAAGACTTTTATTTAGGCCAAATCGGAAAAGATTGTTTTTGAACCTGCAACCCCCAAATTTTACAGATTTTCAAAATTTGATTGTTTTTAATTTTCCATATTTTCCGTGGCCTAATAAATAGCGAAGCTGAATACATCCTACTTTTGCAAAACAGACTGACAGATAAGTTGGCTTAAATTGGGTAAAAACAAGACCAAATTAATATATACCATTAGTTGGATCTTCGGAGAAGTCGTATGGCATTTTCTGCACCCGTTAACTTGTAATTTGTTTGGCTTCTTGAAGCCCTTTCGTCAGATTTGTTGAGAACACATTTGCGCTTCTTCAAAAACCTGTCTTTTCTTTTCTTCTTTTGCTTGGTTCTGTGTCTGTCGTCTCCTTGTCCTCATGCCGTCATGCTCTCGTGCCTCACGCTCCTCCGGAATTCCATTTTACCCACAATACTTTGCAACATTTCCAATTGACACAATAACATAAAATAACTGGATAGCATAGATAGAATACACAATACAATATAATACACAATACAATAAGATACAATACAATACATTGAAGAGAAAATTGAATAAAAGTGTGCAGGGAAATAGCGATAGGAGCCTGGAAACAACATGTTTCATCTGACGTCAAATGGTTCAAAAGATTCTTCAAAAATAACATCATCGGTGCTTTGCGATGTTTTTCGACAAAGAATCACGGACAAATAATTTGCAGATCGATAAAACCCATACTTCCAAATGAAGTGCTTCAAATCAGATACAAAGCTTGTCATTTCAGGATTAGTTGCAAGTGCAGTTGGTTTAGGAATGTACTATGCTTACAAAAACACTTTCTCCGATGATGAAGATGAACAGGTTTATAATGAAAATGATTCAAAATTTGATGATGCCACTAATGCTTCAAGTCTTCATGTTACGTTGAGCGACAAATCATTCAATTCATCATCATTCAGCAAGAGCGAAAGCGAAAGCATTCCCGAATTATTCGAAAGTAGAAATGTTTTAAAAGTAATCGATTTGCCTGTGAACTTGAACTTGCTTGGGAAAGAGGAGCAGCATATTGTCTTGCAAATCAGAGCAAGCAATGACATATCGGAAATGTTTATTGACGCCTCGACGCAAGCTGATGCAATGCAAATGGTAAATACAACATGCATCCAGAAAGAAAATAACATAACCAAACAAAATGTAGAACATCGGGATACATTTTCTAATTCAATCGATTATCAAGAAGTAAATCTTCCAAATGTTGATAGAAATGAAATGTTTGTTGACACCGAGTCTTTTCGGCGACTTGAAAGTTCCATAAATGAAGTCAATCATCTGCTTAGAAATCTAGGGAGCATGTTGGAGAGAACAAGGTTAGATTTTTCCATTCAAAGAATAAACGTTGTGTCAAAAGAATCAGATAAAGCAGATAGTTAGACTAGTAATGAACAATATTCGCTGTTTTTATGCTTATGTAAAATGAAATGTCCACTATCTTTTATGAAAGTCAAAATCTGGTCAAAATGCAGCAGAAGTTTTTTTATTTATAGATTTATAGAAAGAAAGCACCGTATTTATCTTTACATAAGTACAGTGCAGTGCACCTGTTTTTTCTCTTAAAAAAAATATCATGCAAAGTATAACATATCATGCAATGCAACGTGAATGAATGTTTTTAATACCTTTGATTCTTTTCAGCTTTTATACCTTCAAGCTCTAAAATCTCTTAATTGTTGAACCCCTTTTTGTTATTATGTTTGCAAAATCACCGAGTTTGCTTGCGTTTTAAGATTAGCCAATCAAATCAATAAACTGGTATCACACGTTCATGCATACTGCGAATTGATTGGTTATTTCGAAAATGCAAACAAACAACTTGTGAATGAAATGCCAACTTCGTTCCCAGCGACATTTTTCCGAGAGGAAGTACCCTGTATCCAACCTCTTTTTAGCGGGATCATGTTAATTTTTCTACATCAACAGAATAAAATTTTTGACATTAAAAATTTCAAGTGTCATTAGAATGTGGCGCTTTGTGAATCCTTTCGACTCCTTGAATTTTCCCAAGGAGTCAGTCCAATTAAGTTCTCTTGTTCGAGCCAGAAAACTCTAACAAAACCGAGGAGGGAAATATCAGGGATCAGGGATATGTTTCTATGTTTAAAATACAATATATTATGCATATGTTTTCAAGGATAGCTCTCAGAGCACAGGTTGCAAGTAGTAGTTCGTATCAAAATAAAAAAAATACTTTTTGTAAAGTCAACAAATATTTACCCAGTCCTCTACCAGCAACCTGCGCTCAGAGCAGCTCAAGAAAATATCAATAAATTGAAAAAAAAAACCATGGGCTTCAGGAAACGTAAAGATCAATTTTATTACTTGGTCATTTTTCCCCTCTACCTGTCATACACTCTGTGTTTTGAATTGTGGCTCCCTGTGACAAAAATAAAAACACAGAATATAGGACAGATGGAATGAGAGAAATCGAAGCGGGAATAAATGAAAATTTTACAAAAAAAAACTGCGACAGAAATAGTATTGATTGCAATCTTACATCATGGGAATTCAGACGCCTAAAAAGGAGGTAAAACAACAAAGAAAATTACAAAAAAGAAGACAACGAAACGATTCAGTTATGATATGGTTTGAAATTATCTGGAATTGCTATTTTGGCGTTCGAATTAACATGCTTATTTCTCACACCGAAGTTCATAAGCATATCAACTATTTGATAAAACCAGACTTTATCTTTGAGACATTAAACGAGAACGCCGGAGCAATGGAAGTAAAAGTGCGCCAGGGCAAGGAAGAATTATAAATAGTGATCATAGCAATTATGGTAGTAATAAATAGTAATAAGAAAATAGCAAAATAGCACGTATAATATAAAATAGAATACAAGGCTGGTTAAAGTCTCCTTTGCCCCTCTAAAGGGTAAGAAAGCGCTGACCCTACACTGCCTTCGCTTCGGCGACCCAGATAGTAAACAGTGTTGAAATTATAAATATAAGCGATCCACAAATCAAAATTAAAAATTTTACACATACTAAATAATATCAATTGTTGAAATGGTTCGCTAAATTACACTGCCAGTATTTTCAAAGGTTTTGCATTTAAAAATTGCAAGTAAATAAATATTAACGAATAGATAAACTTTTTGAGCCACCGAGTCACGGTACAAGCGATTCCCACTAAACTTTCAACTAAAAATGAGAAACTTTGTGTTTTCGATAATGTGGTTTTGGTTTTTACATTGCTTTTTTCAGTATCTGCTTCAAATTGGGCTTTATTTCGGTTTCAAGACGCTTGGCAGTGAACGGTTTTTACTAACTTAAGCGTATTCGGTATTATCAGAAGGTTGCAACTTCAAAGTGAAATCTTTTTTTTAATTAATAAAATAATATAGTATTGCTGTCTTCAGTATAATGTCATGCCTGGCCGCTCATGGCAAAATTTGAATGTATTTTGGAGCACAGTCTTTTTAGAAAACGTCCTTTTAGGTAATCTTCAATTATTACGGTATTGTAGTATCAAATACTCCCTAAATACCACAAGACTCATTACATAAAAGCAAATGTAGCTACGAGTCGCTCGATCATACTAGACAGGAGCTATTTCATTGTGACGAAAACCGGTCGTTTCTTTGCTCAAATTCGAAATTTCCTTTGACTGTTTTGGGGATAAAAGTGAATCAAAAAGCGAATAAAATTGCAAATTTTTGAAAACTTGCACTAGAAGTCCAGTCTCCAGGCGCACTGAGAGTGAGGGGAAATTGCCCCTGTGGCCGCAGTCAACAGCTGTTATAATTTCAGGGGTCTAAATGAATAAAATTACCTTAAATCCTTAAATAAAATGCGAGTAGACGCCGAAAAAGGGGGCCTTTGAAATTTTCTAGGGGCACATCATTTCTCTTGGCAGCCCTGCCAGTCTCCATCATTAATGAGATACGCCAGCCATTGTTATCATTCCAATTTTAAGTCCAATATAATTCAGATTACATAAGCTGAGAAATGAGTTGACTGAACATAAAAATTTTAAACATTACTTTTTAGCAACTGTCTCGTCTGCTTTACCATTAGTACTGTTACTTTCTGCAGCCGAAGTAACTCTGCTGAGTATTTTCCGATTCCAAAATTTTTTGTCTTTCGTAAGCCTTTTGCTTTCAATATAATTTGGCTTTGCCGCTGTACGGCTGATTGAAGGTGACGACGCAGACAATACATTGAGAATGGGCGGATTCAAAGCTTTCCCGTGACGGGAGTTGCTAGAAAATGCCAAAGAAGAAGTTTTTAGTTTCATTTCCTCTAGTAACGCTTTCGGAAATAGACTTCTTTCGTCATGACGCTGTTGTAAACAGTCAACAATAGGCGGTAGATAAGGTATCTCATCAGACTTTGATTTCTCGTTAGTACTCGTAAAATACCTCTCTGGGTGTAGCACAAAATCTGGCTTCGTCAAGCATGGAACATCAGTTAGATCCTTGCAATTCAATGCCCGAAATGCACTGATTGACATCTGACCTCGCTCAATATTTAGAAACGGTAACGAATAGGGCTGTCTGCGTTCTCTTTTATCGTTTCCTCTTTGCTGGTAAGATTTCCCGAGAATTGTACTGTCCCAAGTTTGCAACCGTGAATCAAGGTCCATGTCATTTTGACTTTGGGCAAATGATTGAACAGCAAGAGAATCGGGAACTTTATTTTCAACAACGGCTTTCTCTTCTGTTTCAATTTTCAGTTCCTTTTTTGAGCTGCTTTCTGTGCCAGTTTTTGGTTCACTCGGTAATTCACATATTTCTGGAACATTTTGGTTCGTAGTCAATGTTTTATCAATATCCCAATGCTGTTCCTGTCCAAACACTCCGATTTGTATGCCATCCATTGTTTGAAGAGATACACAGCAGTCGCTTGAAGCAATTAGAATGACGTTCTTTCCGTTTCTTCGAAGCACTCGGATTGCATTGATTGTATCTGAATGTGAAACAAAGGTCTTGCGAAGCATCGGAGGAGCACTAAGCGTTTGATCATTGCAAGTTTGACAATAGTTTGCAATCTGCCAAACTTTGCAGATTCCATCAGTGTCACCAGTCACCAAAAACTCATTTCTGTCATCAGTAGCCATTGCCATTGAACTTGTCTGGTCATGGGCAATAAATTCTGCACTCATTTGAATGGAAAACGTATTCCAGAAAACGACCGAACCTGCAGAGGTGCATGAAACGAGATTTGCAGGGCCAGTATGTGTACTTGGGTTTGCCCTTGCATTCAGCTGCAAAAGGCAAGATATAGCACATAACTCTGGGTTTGATGATGGATCTTCAACTTTATCTAAATCTGTAGGATTTTCAGAACGTTGTCTTGACAGAAGATTTGTTCGTGATGAATTTCTTGAAGGTCTTCTCTTAGCACCCACACTAGGGCTTCTTGAAAGTGAGCCACTGTATCTTCCTCTGCTACGTGGAATCTTCTTTGCTGTCAGATGTCTGTATGCACTTTCTGTTATACAATTCCAGAGCACAATGTCACCATCAAAACTCCCTGTTGCCAGTGTTTTTGGTGGAATAAATGCAGCTGCTAAAATATCATCCTGGTGCTCCAAGCGACCTTTCCAATCCACGGGATACACATAGAATGTCCTGAGTAGGCTAGTTGGAAAGCATACAATTTGTTTGTCCCAACCAATAGCAACAATACTCGTTTTCAAGTATAAAATTTGGCAAATTTCACAAGGATTTCCATTCCCTGCCATTAAAATATGATGACACTGACCATTAAAATCCCAGATTTTAATTGTCCCATCTGTGCTACCTGTCAACATCCTTGTACCTGTTGGATCCTGAGTGAGACAAGTTATCTCAGCTGAACCATGTGCATTTGAAAATTGCTTAACTTTCTGCCCTGTGTCCAGCATCCACATAGTAATAACAGATCCTGCACAAACACTTACAACTTGATTGAAATTGTCATTGTATATTACATCAGTAACTGCTGCTTCATGACTGATTATTTTGTCTTTTATTTCTGCTTTCATGCAAAGAAGTGTCAGTTGATTGTTAAATGAGGTGAACAACCTTGATTTCTCATGATCAAAATAAAGTGTAACCAATGCATCGTGTACCTTTGGAAAATTTCCTGAAAGCCTCTGCAAACAAACTTGAAGATGAGTGTCCCATATTCGCAAAATCTTTTCTTTTGACATACTAATTAGCTGATTCTTGTTCTGAACAAAGGTAACAGCAATTACACTTTGCATGTGACCTTGTAAAATCCCAACGGGTTTAGAAATGACATATGGATTCCATAAGCAGACCTGGGTATTGATTCCTGCAGTTGCTATGAGATTAGCTTTTGCATTGAAATCAAAAGAATTAAGACCCTGGAAAATGCTGAAGCATGTCGTCCTCATCTCAACCATTCCTTTCTCTAACCATCCCAGTGCCATTGAGTTAGTGTTTGTTGTAGAACAGGAAATGAAGCAGTCAAGAGTAGGTATGTATTGAATCTTTCTTACCCATTCAGAGTGACAAATATGTTGATAGTACCTAGCATGTTGGTAAGATCCCTTCGCTACATCATTGATATCTACCTGAAGACAACTTTCTTGTTTACTGCCAGCAGGCTGCAATGGTCTTTCAAACAGAGCAATGGCAGCATTTGTAAATACAATTGCATGCAAACTTCCCCCAGTGTCACCAAAAGAAAGTATTGAATGGCTAGATTTATTGGGGTTGCTCCAATAATCAAGACATATAGGAGTAGATTTTAAACCGTAAATGCGATATTGACAATTGAATTCAGATTTTGAACTGAGGTCATAAATAGCTACTTCTTTGCCTGTCAGTGACAGTGCTAATTTGTGAATGTGACTCATCGAAACAAAATGTGTCACCCACAAGTCTCTTGGTTTAATCTCTTCAGGGTTTGTCTGCACATGAACTGAACGTGTTATCTTGAGATCATGATTCCAAAATGCAACTGTCCCTTCTCTTGAAACTGAAATGTAAAATTTAGCAGGGCTGCCGACTGGCATAAATCTGTTGATTACATCCTTGTGCGGACATTGAATGAATTTTATCTCTTGCCATTGTGGAACCTGTGTTGATTTTATGCGGTCATCTTTTTCATAATACTGAAGAAGTAAGTGAGAGCATAGCTTATCCCAATCAATAAGACCCTCTTTGTTGGCATCAACTTTTTCAAAAAGCTCAGAATACTCTTCATTCGTTCCCTTTGATAAGACAATTGATAAAAGTTCGCAGAATTGCTCTCTGTTCAAACTCAGCTCTGTTTGTTCTTTGCTATTTTTCACGAAAAATGCATCCTGGATTGCTTTGAGGTCTTGCATTGTGAGACGGTTGATAATTTTAGCTTTACCTGCAGCTGCAATAACATCCAAGGATTTTGACTCAATTGTTTCTTTTTTATCATCATGGCCTTCTTTCAGGTCGTCCTTCTCGTCGATGTTGTTACTTTCCATTGTTGCCGCGGCTGTTGTTATTGAAAGGTCCACAAAATCCATTGCCTAAAATGTGCAAAAATAATAAAATTTCAAATGGATTGCACTCAGAAGAATTTTTCCTTGATAGTCCAGCAGGTGTTTAGTGTGACTTACAATTTTCAGCGTACATGATCATTTCAAACAAAGTGAGCAACCAAAATAATTAAATGCCTAAATCGGCCTAAAGCTTTGATCTCCAGACTTCTCTTCCTTGGCTTGTTTGTTTCCAGGGAAACAAGTTGAAACCGAG
This sequence comes from Phacellophora camtschatica, assembly GCA_036873815.1. NCBI lineage: Eukaryota > Metazoa > Cnidaria > Scyphozoa > Semaeostomeae > Ulmaridae > Phacellophora > Phacellophora camtschatica. The sequence goes on from JAYJMH010033967.1 coordinate 14,364, forward strand.
GTTTGGCTTCCTAAAAAAAATTACTGTGCACGTTTCTTATAAGGAACTAACACCTTCACAAAGAACTCAAGACTGAGATTTGGGTACATTATTTTGCTGTCTCAGAGAGTATCAAAGTATTTAAATACAGTAGAAATTAAGTATGCAGGCGTTTTATAGATAGATATATTATGGGTGATAATTTCTGCAAATTTTGCATTAAATTGGGTAGCGATTTTCTATACTTTGGTATAAATTTGGGTATGAATTTTGGTAATCTGGTCTTGGTATTCTGATTTTGGTATTTATCTATCTACCAATTAATGCAAACTTCAACAAGTTGAAGGTTATTGTATATAACAAAAAAGAGAAAATAAAGGAAAGCAATAGTGATATGATATACCCCTCTGAGTAGGAATTTTTTAGACAGGGAATACCATCAAACAATCCAACAATCACGACCGCAAGACTGCCATACTGCACTCCCCGTCTATGTCCTGTCCGTCTATTTAGGCGTAAAATATAAAGTTAAAAGGATTGGCAAATGTCTATAGATTGGATCCCTTTTGGAGAGTATGATCAGATTATTCATCAGGTGCTGTTTTCCAAGGCATTAAAATTTCCCACTAAGAGGCGAAGATCAATTTATTTATTAATTATCTAATTTATGTTAGTTGCTAGGCTACTTTTAAAATAAGTTAATGATTCAGTTAAGCCCAGTAAGCAGTAAAAATACACATGCTGACAGGTATAGAAATGGGTCAAGAATTCCACGAAAAAGTCTAGATTTCATATAAAATTTTGTTAAATTTGGTATAGAAATGGGTCCCTTCCAGGTTCCTTATATAGGAAAAATGTGTGATCATCGCCGTTGTGTAATATATATAAGCTCAAAATGACGGGGGGTCGGTTAGTTTAGACGGGGGTCAGTTAGTCATAGCCAAGAATAAACGAAACCAAACTAAGACAGTGGCCAAATATAGAAATGTTTGCAAAAAATTGACTTGTTCTGCTGGCGTCGAATTTCAGACCATAAGTTCAACCACAGAAGTTCAGACCTGTCCTCAAAATCAAATAGAAAAGAAAGCTGAATAACTATGCTACGATTTGTCATGTAGCAAACAGGCAAAACTTAATTGTTGCTTCAAAAGAAAGTGGTTGATTGATCAAATAACTCCAACCCTAAATGATGGTGAACGCAAGGGTTTCTCCATCATCCCACCTTCCTGGACCTCCCCCCCAGCTTATCCCGTATCCCACCAGGACTTTTTTATAAACCCGATTCCGATGAACTCAGAGTGTTGTGCAAATCCCTTCTTCGGTTAATCGGAAATGATTTATCCGGCATCTCGATCACAAAAATCGTCAATCGTGCACCCTCGCAAATTGAAATCTGTCTTTTAATTTTCAGATTATAGCAATGATCAAATGGGGGATTTTGGGGTTAGTATTTGGCTGTTTCTTGTAATCTCGTAAACTTGCTCATCACACGGAAAGAAGAACTGCTGTCTCTTAAACCTATGTTGTGTGTTGCAATCTGATAAACGCTAAATCGACATTTGAGCTGTGGAGGGTGGTGGCGGGCGATTAGGTGGGTCTGAAGTAATCAGACCAGTGCGTGAAGAGCTTTTCCTCGTGATTCGTTGCGTTCCTTTGCACAGTGAACGGACCAGTTTAAACCATCGACTCTAAGAGTTTTCAGTGTTTTTCAGCCTTACATTTTATTGAATGTGGATGTCACTATCGCCAAGCTCCTTCGCAGGCTAGCATTTCGCTAAAAACAGCCTAAGCGTTCAAACTTTCAGAAATAGTTTAATTCATAAACAATAAGCGCGGCGAGTTGGAAAAAAAGTCAAAAAGAGACGATTATGAGGTCGTGTATACAGGAACATCAATTAATTTCTAATTTATATTCAGTTCAGCGTCACGTGTTTTAAGGTTAAATTTTCAATGATAAGATTTTTCATCAATGCACTAAATTTCGTTCGTTGCTGCACAAATCTGATTCATCAATGCACTAAATTTCGTTCGTTGCTGCACAAATCTGATTCATCAATGCACTAAATTTCGTTCGTTGCTGCA
>JAYJMH010033978.1:0-16423 GCA_036873815.1 Phacellophora camtschatica
TTTAAGTTGTGGTTGGCGTTAATTAGCTAATTAATTGGCTAGACGAGAAGCCAACCTAAAATAAAGAAATTATTATTTATTATATAACAATGTTACAGTGTAAACGACGTAAAACAACGCTCCACTGGCAATACGGTACAGCGTAAATGGGGCTTTAAACTTACCAAGATATAATCTGACTGGTATGTTGACAATACAAGGACTGAGATTCCTTCATCTGCAAGAGGACAAATGACTAATTTGGCAATTTTGCTCACACCTGCCAATTCCGTTGCTCCCATCTCGCCTACTGAAACAGACAATGCTCTCCATGGATAGTTGGATTTCTCTAATTTATCATGGCATGGGAGATCTGAAACAAACATAAAGGCTAGAAAATTAACAGTAAAGCAACCCAAAATAAAGTGCGAGTGCTTTTACACAAAATTTCCCTGCACAAAATGAAATAAATAATTTTGCGCAAAAAATCTTGTAAACCTTATTTGTTTGTGTTTGTTATTTTCGTTCTGTTTTCAATTCAATATGGTAATCTAAATAATAGTCTTTTCCTTCTTGCATTTTGAGCGTCTTAGAATCATCGATTAGAATGTCTCTAAATCTAAGTTTCATCATTCAGGCATCTGTATGCAATATTCTTACAGCCAGCTAATAAACAGAATTCGCAGAATAGCCCAGGAAACGGCACCCCCTCCCCCCACAAATAAGCAATAAATGGAATGTTTAAAACCTTACACGTATCAACCTCATTCTCAGAAATGTTTCACAGGGGGTAATTTCTACGAGTATATCTTCTTTAAAATACGCTGCCACGAAAGAGGTTGTTAATACATAACTGCTCTCTCGTTGTGGATTAATAACATAACAGAGGTAAATACCTGCAAAATTCTCTTCAGTAGTTATAATTGTATAATCATCGGTAGTCTCTGTAAAGCTGAAGAACTCTGGCCTAAATGGAGAACAAATCAAATGTGTCCAAAAAATCCCCTTTAAACTTAAAATCTTGTATTACTATAATTTTACGAAAAAGTGCGTCTTTTATATTTAAGAACAGCCTTCGTAAGAAACGCCAGGCAGAGATTGGGTCAATTTTTTTGGTATTTCAGAAATTTGCCAAAAAAGTGTATGCTGGCACTGTGAACTGATCTCAAACTCACTTTAAAGATGTGTTTGAGAAGGAGGATTAGCAAGTTTTGATTAAATTCAGTCCAGAAATAAGAAGAAATCCGGGCTAAAAGTAAAACTGAAGCCAGCTGTTCTTATGAAAAAACATGATATGAAATGCAAAAAGCAAAAATTGGGTGTCAAACTAAACTTCAGTGGCGGAATCCAATTCGAGAATAAAAAATCTCAAAATTGTGATAAATTTTCATAAAATTCCTACTATTCCAAGATCCTATATTCATGGTCAAATTCCAGTAAGAATCAATTTGCAACTAAATGGGAACATTTTATGCCCAGCTAAACTTGATGGGGGTGGTTTTGAACATGCAGGAAAATTTTTAATTTGATTTAATGCTTTTGAATACATATAACAAGAATCTTCTTCCTTTATTTGCTTAGAGTATTGCCAAAACACGATCACAAAATTTTGCTGTTATTTTATGTCTTTTAAAATTACTGTATTACAGAACTGGCACAAATGCCTACATCACCCCACATACCCCCAGTAACTTGCAACATACCTGGATAAAACAACAAACAGAAATAAAAGACACACAACAAACAAACAAACAATGTTAATTGATTTTTAAATTTGTCAGGCAAATTCGAATTCAAGCAAAAATTGTTTTTTTTCCAATCGTCAGTGAACTCGTGAAATCCAACTAGTAAAATCATGTTTGGAGGGATTGATGCTAAGGAGAATCAACTAACTAAATGTCTAGAAAACTGATTGAATAATTGTTTACAAACCGAAATCCTCAGTTAAAAAATCCTCCAGAAATCTGCACAGCATGTGTGTTCCCCTTGAGTTGTGCTCTGGGGATTTCATTTTGTCAATCACAGGAATCCTCCTCTGACAATATTTTTAGCAATTACATTGTATGGCCATGCTTCATTGTTAGAAATAACGTTCACAAAATATTATACCAGTTTGGGAAATTGTGAGCCCCCAAGAAGCAAATTTTCTCCAAACATTTTCATTTGAAAGATAAAATCTTTGGACCATATAAGCAGTCCATAAATGTATACTGTATGTAACAACCAAGGACTGTGATACAGTAAGGGCCAAGGGGGCCTCACTCCCCCCCCAAAAAAAATTTAGTGATTATTTTCTTTTAAATAACAAATATTCTCCTTTCTACACTATGAATAAAGGAACTTTTGCCCATGAACCTCCCAAACAAAAAATTGTATCAGTCCTTGGAACAACAGACAAAATATATCATGTTTTAAAAATACCTACATTTGAAAAATTAACACAATACATTTAAAAAACAGAAAATTAAAAAATCTAAAAACTTTTGGTAAACTGACTGAACATGTTTACGAGCCCAAAACCTGACTTAGAAAATCCTCCAAACAATTCCATTTCACGGCACATCATGTGTGTTTAGGGGTACTTCCCTTTGAGTTGTGCTGTGGGGATTTCATTTTGACAATCACAAAAATAAGACAATGCACCAGCTGAGCTAATTTTCCCTTAAGGAATCCCCTGACGATATTTTGAGCAATTTCATCATGTGGCCATGCTTCAATGTTAGAAATAACATGTCAAAAAATATTATACCTCCAGTTTTTTTTATCATATTAGTGGTACATAAAGGTCATGGATACAATTAACGTGTTTTAAAAAAATTAACATAAATATATACATTAAAAAACCGACACAATCGAAAACCAAAAGAATAAATATATTTAATATCCTATCTGTAAATTTTGCAAGCCTGGAATAGAATTGTTTTATTGAGAATATACCATATGGGCCAAAAATAAGTTTGAAAAATATTCAAAATTATAATTTCTTTTTAATCTTCGAAATGTTTTCTTGAATAATGATATCAATGCCATGGTTGGATAAAAAAAATGATAAAATAGCCCTTTAAAAAACTTATTTTAAAGCAGAAATTTTCTAAAAGAATTGCAATTACCATCCAGAAATTCAGTTTCAAAGTTTCTGGTAATTTAAGATTTTTAAATACGTATTGGCATTCCTTTATGACATTCCAAAATTCCGAGAAATTGGATGTTACTATTACCTTAAAATTAATTTGGTCATTTATAGCAACCGAGCACAAAAATAAAATTTTAATGTCAGTTACATGATTGATTTATGAGAATTTTCCAAACAGATAAACTTATTTTTGGTTCCACTCCTCAGTACACATACCAAAGTATACCTTCATAAGTGTGACAACACTTATGAATGCTGTACAGTTTTTCTCAAGGTAACTTCTCAAGGTTTTTCTCAAGATATTCTCAATATAAAAATTTCAAAATAAAGGTACAATATTAACTTGTTTAATTTGTTTTTTAGTATAATACCTAGAATCAGGCAAGAAAACAATCTTAATCAGTGAGTGTGTGAACTCTTTGATAAATTTCTTTGGAATAGAGCAAACTTCTAATGTGTGTTCTAAGATGTAAAGCTCCACAGGCGATTTGGGGAAAACCTCTTGCACTGAGTTTGCCTCCCACATGAAAGCTAGCTCTCCATTTTCATTTTGAAATCCATTCATAATTCAACAAGCAACTTGGACATCTCAAACTATAATAAAAAAAATTTGCTTTTGACAATTGCATGACAGTCAACAAGCAAGGATGAATATGAATAAAAAATCTTGTGAAAATCAAAAGTTTAACAGAAATTGCTGCCAAAACAAACAAATTTTAAAAATATTAAACTTCAAACAGAATAAAATTTAAAAATACTATCAGTATCAGTTCCATATCATTATTAATTTTAGCAAGTTAAAATGAATATGTATTATATTTTATTCTATCCAGGTAAGATAAAATTCCAAAATTAATATAGACTAAAATCATATTTTGTTTATTATTAATCAATGGAATAGCCCTAAAACCTGGCGGCGATGCATGACTGCTGGCTGGTTGCTTTCATTTTATAAAATCATCTGATACAAAAAAACAACAGCTTTTTGGAACAAACAAAAATTTGAAAATTATTGTTTTAAATCTAAACTTTCTTAAAATTTAAAAATTATTATTAAATTTACATGTAGTCTGTTATAATAGAGTAGGCCTTCTACGACCTGCAGGCCAAAAAACCTGCACACTCAACAGCAATTTCACGTCAAGAAGAAATTAAAAGTATTGTTTGTTGCTGTAATTCCTTGATTTTCTCGTGCTTGGACAAACATACGTCGTACCAGCTTTTACTCTAATAAATATGATAATGTCATGAGCCAAAGATGAGATTACTGACCATTTCTAGACCATATGTCGACACATCATGTTATTTATGTATGTCCTCCGTCCTGCCGTTCATTGTGTTTATTTTTGCGCGGGGAATTATAAAAGTCAGGAAATAAAAACCGGGGTTCAATAATTGAGAAAACTGTTTGAACGGGGGTAGTAAACAAGAGCAGATTTTGTAACAATCGTGAAATCGACATGCCAATTTCAAGGCAATTAGCCATCGAGGACAAATCGAATTCTCTCAAGCAAAAAATCAAAACTAACAAACCCATTTTTTGATTTTCTGCTTGAGAGAATTCGCTTTGAAATTGGCATGTCAATTTCACTAGTGTTGCAAAATCTGTCCTTGTTGGTAGGGTATACAGTATTACCAAAGATAATGGTATTACATTTGATTCCATTTTTCATTCGATTTATCCAAAAGACTAGCAACTGATGGCCTAGTGGTTAAGGCGCGTGACTCTTGATCGCAAGATTGGGTTCGAATCCCACCAAGAGAAGAGCTGCTAACTCTCTGTAATTCCAGGCGAAGGCAAAAGGAATCACGAGGTGTGGTCACATCGAGAGGGAGGACTGGGATCGCCCTGTGCCAGTTTTTAATCAGCTTTAATGCACTATATTTTAAATGGAGAGCTTCCTAAGGAACCGGTCATTTAATACATATGGCAAAGGGGATGAAGGAGAAATTGAGTGGGACTTGAAATTTTTAGAAACTTTAAAGGTGAGACAACAAAATTTTACAACAAAAAAGGGTGATTGACGAATATTAGGCTTCAATTTATTTGGCAGGTATATAGGTATTGAAGTTTTTATGTCAGATCAATTTCTCTTCGATCCCCGCTCGCTATATTTTAAAAATCGGTTCCTTACTTACCTTACCTTACCTTTGTGTTTAATAAAATAAAACATATGGAATTTAAAGAAATCAGCGTAACAAAAACTTTAGACCAAATCACTTTTGTTTACGCATTGTTTACGTTAGGTACCAGATTTTTAGTAAAATAAATGAAAGTTTTTTTCATTAAAAGTCTGGTATACGCAGGGTGTAGTAGAGGCTGGAGAAGTTGAAAAACGTTTCTGAGATCAAGGAATTGATTTTTTATGTAATTTGTTGAATGCTTGAAAACAAGAACTAGTGTAAATATGCCTGCGTCTCTTCTTACGTACATATATAAGGCGGCTTACAACGAAAAGTCACAATATTTTGTAATGACAAAATTATCAGGAAGTAGAAAATACAAAGAACATAATTTTTTGATGACTCTCTTAAAAATCTTGTATACCCATTTTCAGTAGCTTCCTACATTACTGACAGTTGGAAAGTGTGTGCCATTCCTCAAGACTGCCGCGCTGCCGCTCTTTTGAAAAAGTGACGTCAACATAAACGTCCTTGCATCTCAACGACTTTCAACAGTTTGGAATTGATTTATTTTTGGAAAGTAGACACTTTAAAATGAGCAGACGTGTTGCTGTTTTTACAGGGGCAGATCCAGGCTTCAGCGGTCTGAAAAACTGGTAAAAAAAAATAATAAATAAAGGGCGTGGTCATTTAAAAATACTTGGGCCCATTACTTTTCAATATAAAACCGGTCGCCCATATTCTGCTGGATCCGCCCCTGTTTTATGATGCTTTAGCTCAAATGCCTGATTTAATTTTTAAATATATATATTGTCGACTAAAAAATATATTTAAATATACCTCTTTATCGTCATCTGCCGTAACAAATAGAGGCGAATTTTGTAACAATAAGGAGGCGAATTTTGTAACAATAAGGAGGCGAATTTTGTAACAATAGGAAACTTTGTAACAATAGCAAAACTTTCTCAATTGGAAAACGAAAACAAACATTTATCATCTCATTTGACCCTAACGTCTTTCATTTTTAAGTTAAGAGAGTTTTGCTTATTCTCGAGGGGTGATCGCTTCGAAACTAGAGTGTAAATTTCACTATTGTTACAATATTTGCCTCTGTTCGAGCAACATCTTTCCTTCAGCAACAAGAAACGCTAGAATTTGTTGCATGAGCGTCCAAGCAGTGCGCCCGGAAGATGACGTCGATTGGGGAGGGCATAACGTTTTCAGAACAATAGAGAACTAGGGTTAGTTAATTTTTTTTACTTCATAACTTTTGGTTTTACGGCCTTAAGCCACCCGGTTCCAACAGCACTGTTAAGTAAAATAATTTTGTTGAACTGTTTTTCCCAAACCCTACATAAAAGCTTTTTCAACACCTCTACATTTCATAAAGTTTTAGGCGAAATAAATGAAACAATCGGAAATAAGCCAGAATCTAGAAGCGAAGAAAGTTGAAAAAACTAAAATAATTAAACATAAACACACGCAAAATTAAAACAATTAAAACAATTAATTTAAGGGCATTAAACTTAGTGCTGAAAGTTTCTTCAAAGTTTCTTGAGCAGTAAAAAGTAAAGATGATATCAGAAATATACCTTCATGTTTTAAATTCAGGAAAGCATCTTGTGGCACTTTCATGTAGCTAGAATGATTTCCTATTTCTTTAGAATGTTGCTACAATGTCATTTTTTTTGGATTTGCTAAAAATTGATGATATTTTTTGGGTGTCACTAGAATTTTAGTATTTTTTGGGTTACCGAAAATTCACAATATTTTTCTAGGGTATTTGCTACAAGGAAAGAAAAGCGTAAATATTTTTTAGGTCTTCAGGGTGAAATATTTTAATATGTATAAAATATTCAACAAAATGTTTATTTAAGTAGTTCCAAAAAGAGCAACTCCGCACATACTTGTGAGGAATCTTGGCAAGTTCGCCCCTTGGGTAATATGGGGTTATGGGGTACATACCATAATATAATTAAATTATTGTTTTAGCAATATGAAGTATGATGGAAATACAGTACAAATAATAACGATATGCAAACGCTGGAGTTTCAACACACTATAAGCCATATGCTAGAATACCGAACACAAACCAAATATTTTACACATTTTTATTGCAGCGAGTGTGGAGATTATTAGACATCCATGTCAGTTTATAGACAACTATTCATGCATTTTAAGCACCCGGTATTGTATCACTTCAGCATCTGTTGTATTCTGGGGGGGGCATTGTTGCATGTTTAAGGAATTAATCCTTTAATATCTTCAACTTATGTATCAGAAATTTCAGTTTATATTAGACAATTTCGTCATGCTTATACATAATACTTAATTTCGTTTATCTCTGCCCGTTAATGTTATTCTTGGGTTTCCCACATACGATTAGTAAGAAATACGCAGAGATTTTGAATTTCCAACAACAAAATCAATTAATAGGTTTTTCAAAAACGCTGCATACTATGTAAATTTTGAATTTAAATTCAAATTAGATTTGATAAGATTTGATTAGATTTGTATTCAAGAGCTTAAAATTTAAAACTGGCTTGTCTATCTTTCTGTAGCTCTTCTTTAAAACAGCTCATTTCAAACATCTTCTTTCAAGCATCAAAACAAGAAAACGTTGAAAGATGTATGGTATTCAATGTAAGAAAACAAATCTAACATATACAATCCATGTAATAATAGGAAATGTGCAGATCTATCAAAGCATAGTGAACGAAATCAAGTTGATCTAACCAAAAGAAACACAAAGCAAAAACTTAAACACACAGATCACGGATACGATAGATGAATCAAAGCAATCGAGCAAATTCATCAATAACGCATAGAATGAAATCGAAAGAAGCTAAAACCGATCATAAACACAGTCAATGTAATCAAATCAAGCAAATAAATCATTAGTCGTGGTGGGCACGGTCAATGCATTCATAGAAAACAAACACAACGTTCAAGGACACAATGGAAGAGTCAAAGCAATCAAATAAAAAGCCATCAAGCGGTGAATGTAATCAAGCACACCAATCAAGAAGATATTTCACGCAATCAAAGAAAATAGACATCAAATAAGCAAACAAACATCAATCAAGGGAGCAGTAAATGTAATCAAGGAAAGTAAACACACCAATCAAGAAGATAGGCTACGCAATCAAGAAAAACGAACATCAAAACAAGCAAACACATATCAATCAAGGGAGCAGTGAATGCAGTCAAGGAAAGTAAACACACCAATCAAGAAGATAGTCTACGCAATAAAGGAAAATGGACATCAAATAAGCAAACACATATCAATCAAGGGAGCAGTGAATGCAGTCAAGGAAAGTAAACACACCAATCAAGAAGACAATCCCCGCAATCAAGAAAAACGAACATCAAAACAAGCAAACAAACGAAAACCAAAGAAGTAATGAATGCAATCAAGGCAAGCAAACACATCAAACAAGAAGACAGTCCACGCAATCAAGGAAAACGAACATCAAAACAAGCAAAAAAATATCAGTCAAGGACACAATGATGAAACCCAATCCGAAAGCTCTTCTTGAAATTGTGACCAGTGTTCAATTCCAGATTCAGCGACATTGTTCGATGGTAAAGCTGGATCCCTTATCATTGCGCGAGATTCTTGAGCGTTGCATTGATACTGTCTTGGGTCGTAGAAATTATCCCATTCAATTCTACGAAGAAGAAAAACATTGTTGGGAGATAGAGAAGGGGTATGATAACTAAATAATTATAAAATTTGACACTTTTATATTCTCCAAAAAAATTTACCAATTCTCACTTAAACATTTATTTCTTTTATATTTAATTTTGAGGAAAAGTCATGCAAAATTTCAGCCTGAATGTTCTTATATTCGTAGGTTCTTTTATGCGGGTTTTCCCTGTATGATTCACTGATAAAAAATGTCATATAATCGGGGGCAGAGGCACGGATACATCATATATGCTTGAATTATCATGTAATTTATTTGTATTCAATGGCATCGATATTTAGTTGTATTTTTAAATAATTCGCATTCATTTTGGTATCACACAAATTGTATTATGAAATACTATAACAGATGAAATCTCCAAAACTGTCTCCGTTACTGCGTATTGTGCCCAAAAATCTACGAATTGTGCCCAAAACGTTTCCAGAAAAGCACACTTAGAGTTTGGGATATCATCGATTCATCCGTGATTACGTTTTCTTGTCCAAAACTGGAAATTAAAATCGTCTTTATTCGTCAGCCTTGAAGGAGCACCATTTTATCCTAAGAGATAATTTGAAGGGGCACCATTCGTTCCCAGTCCACAATTTGACATTAAAACAACCTGGTTGCTCTAATACCGACTTGGGAGTTTAACCAGAGGATTTGTCAAATTTCAAATTCATTAAAATCGCCATTAAAGGAAGCGAGTTGTATTACTGTCAAAACATGGACTTGAAATAAATTCTGTTTCTTCAAATTGATGTGAAAAACCACGAAATAGGGCAATTTTAATTTAATATTTTGGACAGATATACGTGGTCACAGACAACTCTATGATATCTCAAACTCTAAGTTTGCTCTTCGGACGTCATTTCGAACACAATTTTAGATTTGCGGCCTCGCAGGTTTCGAGCTACAGTCCTGTAAGCAGAGGTAGTTCCTTTTGGATCATCCGGTATGTGTATACTTTGTAGGGTTACAGGCGGAATTTGTAACTTTTGTTTATCTTTCAAAATAGGTTTTCCGCTTGTGCCATCCCACGGAAATTAGAACTTATACATGATTTGCCTGTGTATTAAGAAATATATACGGGAATCGCCATCTTGAAGTAAATCAACGGATACAAGAGGGCTCCATTCTAAAAATGAACTCTATAGTATCAAAACAGTCACATGAACTATTACGCTCATTCAATTTGTTGAATTTTATTGGAGGAATAGCCATATATAGTTTCAAATGCTCAATCATCTAATGTTTCGCCACTCTTATCTTCGTTGATTTACATTAAGCACTCGCTTTCGACTAAAAGCTTGACCAAATAAAGAATAAGCATTCTCTGTTATCTGTTATTTAGCATAAAACGTTAAAATGTACCTATGGCTTAACATAACAGGATTATAGAACAGGGTGTCCCAAAAAGGCTACGGATTTAATTGAGTCTGGGAACGAAAATATTATATTATTGGTATGTGTTTGCTGTCATTCATTAATAGTTAACTTATCAAATATATTTCAATTTACATTTTTAGTACTTTTGAGTCGAGATATTCATTTTGAAAGTTCAAATTGTGCGTCCTCGTTGCATCTTCAGATAAGTTGCTTTTCAAGAATTATGGTAAATTTCGGACAAAAAGGATTTTGATGCAAAAGCAAAAAACGTGAAACCGATTTGAGAATTTACTTAATGAAACAGCCCCAAATTAAATAACAAAAAGCACTTTAACACCTTAGTACCCAACTAGAATGCAATAATTTTGCTTTGAAAATTGCAATAGGTAATAGCAACTGCATAATATTTAAGCAAAAACTTACATTAGTTCTTCTTCTTGAGATAAAATTCCAATTTCAATGAATACCTCTTTCAAAAACGAGGGAGCCTCCATAATAGTGTTCCTGCGAAAAGGTATACAAGAATTAACCGCATTCGTACCTGAAAAATTACCCTCATCAACAAAATACCACACCCTTACATTCTTGCATGCAAACACCTCCTATTAAACAAAACTACTTACTCCTTCAGTGTATTATACGCTTGTATTGTTAGCAATGACAGTAAGTAAGAACTTGGTCGATTTCCAGGCTCTGCCCATATGATTTCGTCTCGCCACAACTTCAGAACTCTAATTACATCTTTGCACTGCAAAAATAACCATAGAAAGCAAACGTTGAATTCACAGGGTGTTCCAAAAAGAAGGTAATTTGATACAAGTTACAGATAAAGAGATTTACTTACTGTATTTACTATTAAACAGACAGCAATGCTTAATATTTAACTTACAATTTGCTGTTGACTCGGCAAAATCGGTGGCCGGAGTTCTGAGATAGACTTCAGTCTGGTGTCGCTCACTGAATAGAGGGACTCATAAAAATTCGGTTAAAACACAGGTACTAATCCGATTGAAAAATGCAAGTACGATTGCAAGTGCCTGAGATATCCCGTTGCTTGATAAATCCCACCGATACCCTAGTAAGTCCTTGAGAGGACCATTTACTTTTGCGGAGGAAGATATTTCAACTTCTGCGGAGGAGGCTGTTTTTAATTTTAAGTCTGTGAAAAAAATCAATTTTTTATAACAAAGAAAAAGTGTTCGCATTGCTAATGGTGATGCATATCTTGTGCTGAGATATTATTTTCGAAATCCAAATTTGATATCCTCTTGAAACCAGGGTCTCCGTCTAAACGGTCAAGTCAACACCCAGTGATAGCTCAACAAGAAGACCTCGTCTTCATTCTCAAATTGGAATGGGAATACAATTTATTTTTAAAAATTCAACAATATTTGCTCCACTAATTTGCATCGTTAAATTTAACTGTCACGCAATTCAAGCGTTTTTCAATGAGTTAATAAGCTCTAGTATTGTTATGATTGCAAATATTGCTACCAATATAACATTATATTCATAAGGTAGGATCTTTATAATCAAACTCTGTCAAACGCGTTACCATCTTTTTGGAACACCCGGTATTATCTACAAAAAAATTCGATTGTTACTGAATACAACACAGCATAGTCAGCAGAAAGACAGTCTTTCTTTTGGCCATGAATGAAGAAAACAATCCAGCAGAATATGACTATCTCATACCTGTTCGTCTTGGTTCTTGATAAACTGTGTACGTCTTTCCGAAGTTGCAGTTATAAAGCTACAAAGCAAAATAGAATAAAAACGTTCTTTGTAATCCAAATTGCATAAATTAAGTAATGTTGTAAACATTTTTAAACAGTGAAATACAAATGAAAAAATATATATATGTACAATTTTCCTTAGATGTTGAAGGTTTTTGAAGTGTGAACCTTAAGATGTAATTTGATCGTTAAAATCACGTGTTTATCAAAAATAACGTGTTTCGTTTCGTCGTAACTGCAAGTTTTTCAACAACGATATTTTTCCAAAAAAGTTCAATTTATCCCTTTGACGTCCGGGTTTATTTTCAATAAATAGGCAACTCCAATCTGATTGAATTTTAAAAATCAAGTAAATTAATAAAATAAAATCATGTTAAAATTTCCAAAGAAATTAACGTATTTACTGCCTGAATGTACGACGTTTGCTGTACTGTAGTGTCGGAGTTTCGTAGTTTCGTCGTTTCGTTATTTCTTGGATTAATAGTTTCGTTGTTCTGTATTATCGGAGGTTTGCCGCTTCGTTACATCATGATTTCGACGGTTTTTTATGTCACAGTTTCGAGGTCTCGCCATGTAGTTTGGCGGTTTCGTTATATCGTAGTTTCGCCGTTTTGTTATAGTGCGATAATTCCTATTGCCAATGAGGCATTTGCAAGCATAAAAATATTTTTTTTTTAAATAAATTACAAAGTATCTGCAACACAAGCAACGACTGGCAGAATAAACTGCGACGAAAAAATTCCGTTATCTTTTATAATTAAACAAAATACCGAAGGAAAAGTTTATTTTACAACGAAACATTACCATGCTATTGAATCTTTAGTCAGCCCATCTGAAGCTTCATATAGGACAGAATAACCGTCCTCGATCCAGTTCTTTGTCGGATACAAAACAACGTCTATGGAATTGTTGACTTTGCACATCAAAGAGATTGGCGAAGTTTCAAAACCATCAATTTCAAACTTGAGATCATCATGATTTTCGTTTGAATTATGCGCACTCCGCTCCAACGTTTCTTGAAGAAATGCTATGCTTGTCGTTGTGTCTCCGTTTTTTAAGGAATTTTCGAGTTTACCTGCGTAAAGACATAGACATGAACATTTTTTGAATAATCAATAGCTACAAAGGTATTGATATTTAGATAAAACAACATGCTAACTTCAACATCGACATTTAGTTAATCGACTGTCGTCTGTTTCTGATTAAAGAGGGGGGTAGAATAGAGATCGCAATTAACATTTACGTAAACTTTTAGCATTGTTTACCATATACAATATTTTTTTTAATTCAGTTTACTATAGACCATAAACTTTGAGACACCAGGCAAGGTCAGAATCAATCGACTAACATTGTGAATATTTGAAAATTAAGACTTGGAATTTTGAATAAGAGTTTTGGAAATTTATAATATACGTTGTAATTGATGTTGTATTATAATCTTTTTCTTCAAAATTATGTTAATTTTTCCATATTCTTTAAACAAATTACCATAAACCATAAGAATAATGGCCATTTTTGTCGTTTACGCTTAACATGAACATATTCCACCCCTCCAAAAAATGCAAACAAATTGCTTCGATGAGCATTATTTGGCCGTGATATAAACATATAATTAAGAAACAAACGGCATATTTTTCGTTTCATTCTATTAAACTAAAAACTTCTCTAGGTCTTAGAAATTGGAAAAATATTGAAAGTATAAATCTACAGAAATAAGCATATGTAACTAGCATTATTTTACTTCAAATATCAATATATAACATTAGAATTTAGCACAACCGAAAATCCAAGTTATAGATCCCAAGAAGGTTAGCAATTGTCTTCCTAAAAACCAGAAACCTCAACAAGTCATCTTATAAATAAAACATTGTTCTTATTTTCTGACCAAAACATCCTTGTCTACCGGGTGAACCAAAAAAGGCTCCACCGTTTGCTGGGCTGTTTCGCAAATTCTATTGCTTACTAGGCCTTGAAAATAACCCAGAAACATTTCCGAAGGATTAACTTAGATTTTGAGATATCACCCAGCATTCTGTGATAATTCTAAGATGCCCGAATAACAAAAATGAGAACACTGTTTTAGTGAAGATTTCGAAGTGAATTGAAAACGTTTCTGGAAAGAATATTCTACGAACTATCCCATGAAGTCGATAAGGCAGATTCGTAGTGTAAATGACCAATCAAAGTTTTAGCCTTTGTTTAAAATTAGCATACTTTTATACTTCACATCTGTCTGATTGAATTTATGCGCAGGCAGCCCACCTCTTCAGCTTTTTGTATTTCAAATATGTTTTCGTGTTGAAGCTTCGCAGCCAAACAAAAAAGAAAGCTCCGCAAAAGAACGAAATTTTTGCAGAAAACGAAATACATATATGAAATACGAATGGTTCACGAGGTTACCTCCCCGTGCTTTATGAATGACCACAGAATTCATGGAATGGACTTTCCATAAATCTTTTCAATTCATTTAGAAATCTAAAGAAACATGTTATTTTTGGTATTTGGGTGCCTTACGATCATCGCAGAAGGTTGAGTCATGTCTCTAAGTCTAAGTTATTCTTTAGGGAACATTTCTGCATTATTGTTATGACCTAGTAGCAGAAGAAATTACAGAATAGCACAGCAAACGCACGAACATTTTTGGTCCAACAACCGGTAGGTAGGTGGCAACAGATTCAATTCTCACGAGACCTTGAAAATATGTAAATGGCTGGTGAAGCTTAAAGTTTCACGGAAAGTCTGAACTTTAGTATATTCACCATAACTCGTTTAGTATTTAGCATATTCGCAATAACTTGGTGAATATGAGACCGAAATTTTCATGGGGGTCGCACCAAACATCAAGCTAAGTATATATATCAAAACTATGAACTGTACACCCAAAAGTCTTGAATGTATTTCTAAACAAGCACCAAAATCTTTTAGGACACCGTTTTGGGATTTTTCGGAAACAAAATATCGGCAGCAACACAAACAAAATACCATGCATACCTTCCAAAAATAAAACAATGTCAATTTCAAGTTTTGCATTTGTCAGAGTGCCTTCTCCAAACGCTCCAGTGGGAATTACAGAGACAACATCTGACGAACAGCTCTAAGGAATAACAGTATCAATATTGTATTTAAAGTTAAAGGCACAGTGGTAAAACTTTTAAAATGGTAAAATTTTGAATTGGTAAAACTTGGAGTTGGTAAAACAGTGGTAAGTACCATTTCGCCACAAATGACTTAAAACGGTTAAAAAATAAATTAAAGACATAAAATATTTACACAGTATAAAAATCAAAAAACCAATCAATAAAAACATTTAAAAAATCACAAACTCCCTAACTAGAGTGAAAGGAATAACATTAGAAAGGTTGAGGTGACCTTAATTCCATTATGGTTTCTGAGAACATTGGTTTTGAAAGACTTGTAAAATTACCAACCCCATTCCCAGAAATATCTTCAGGGAATAAATGTTAGGAGGTAGCATAGCAAAAAATATTTGGGTGGTCATGTGCGCCCTCAAGCCCTTTTCGCCTTCACAAAGAGTGTCACGTTTTTATTTTCGAACAATATCATGTTGATGTTATGTCGATTGCCTGATCCAATTTATATCATGTTAATTTCATTCTAAAACAACAAAAGCAGCAACAAAAACGAAAACATCAAGGAATTGGGATATTCGCACCATATGTGAAATTGTTACTATTGTTTACCTCGTTTTAAAATCAAACATTAAAACATTTTTCCGCTATGCTACTGCTGGTTCCTATCTTCGAATAAATATAATCGCGGCGGCAGATATTCAGATCAATCCTTCCTCTTTCAATCTATACTAATGACCTTATCTTAATGGCCCCTTTCCGCATGCATACCGAGACAATTATCTATACATGTTCTGGGGCAACGCTTGCGGATTTGTTTGTTTTGATTTTCAGTTTGATAGAATTCTCTTTTTCTTTGATTAAAAGCAATAATGGTGTTGTTTCAAAATTCGCCCTTGTTACCATAAAGATAGTCAGTATACGACAATTTCCATTTGAGCTGCTGGTTATAAATCCACCCAAATGCTAACGCTAACGATAACGTCAACACTCAACTAACCTGAACCTGATATGTCCTTATCCAAGACAAACGAAATATGATTTTGAAAAATGATAAGGAATGAACATCAATTTTAACTCTACATAAAAATCAACGTGGGCATTTGATGTATCAAAATGTCTCAAAACATGAAACACTTTGAACACCTGATCAAAACTTTGCTTCTTGGAAATAAATGTGCTTGTTCATACTGAAATAGATGATTTTTGTTAAAGTGCATATGACACGAAAATTTTTATTTGCTTATTCGACCAATTCGAGTGTGCTGATCACGAAAATGAGCA
>JAYJMH010033989.1:0-41222 GCA_036873815.1 Phacellophora camtschatica
AGGCAAAAGTGCTAATTTTGGGATTTGAAGTGCTATTTTTAAAAGGATCAACAACTTATTTTTAAATTTCGTTTTCACGACTAAATCCAGCATGCTCGATATGTGCAATGAGCAAAAAATGGGTTTGACCTTTAAAGAGAAAGTTTGAATGACTTTTTTCTCCTGTTTTCCACTGAATCCGCAATTGTACTGTGCTGCTAAACAAGAGTCAATTAATGAATGCGAATTTCTTCATGTTTTGTTTGGTTTTCAATTAAGCAAAGTCGAGTTTGTTCAAACAACGATTGAATGCTCATGCTTACGTCTGTGTGATATTAATTAACATGAAGTTCATATGCTTTGTTGAAATTGTTGTTGTTTACGACTCTGTTGTTGGTTTTGTTTATTTATCTTCTTATTTATTTATATCGACTATTATTTATTTCAATTTTTCCATATCAAAATTTATTTAGTTCAATTTTTATTATATGAAAATATTTTTTTTTTACAATTACACACAACAAAGTTGCGACGATAAATGTTGATTGCGCATGACAGTATTTGCCAATCTAACAAGCATCACAAAATGGGCCTAGACGATTATCACATTTACCAACTCTTTCGGGGTTTCGGGCGGGTGGGTCTTACACAGTAGGAAGCAAGTCTTTCTTGAGGGGGCATGACTCGAGAGGACATTTTTGCTTATTGTTATAGAAGGGCAAAAAGGCACATGTGCTTAAAAATAGGAGCCTGGAAATTGCACCAGGGTCTAATGGCACAACAACGTAATATTATGTTCCTTGTTCTCTAAAAAATATTTTATTTCCCAATGTCTTGGGCTTTATTCAAGCAATGTTTTCTTCTATATAAACATTTAAATTCATTTATTTGCTCCATTTTATGAAGAAATCGAGTTGCATTAGCAAATTCCATGAAATGTTTCTCCACTTAATATTTTTGCCTGAAGTTGATCTACAGTTGGGGTGTACAGAAACATGAAATTGGAAAACACCAACTCGATGGCGTCAATGCCTGCAGGTATGTTTTTGAAGGTATGTTTTTGGTCTAACTGATTTTCTAAACTCTGTTATATACGACTGCGCTGACCAGAATTTGTTGATACTTTAAACAAAGCGTTTTTCACAAGAAACAGGTCACAAGAAATCTATGTGCAAACTGTAAGAAATTTACATAATATGTTGGCACTTTGAGCAAGAATTGAACTCTATATTACTCCTCCTTTTTTTCTTCGTGAGCGTGGGGGGGGGGGGATTACATAGAGGAACTTGAATTTGAAATTGCTATTTTAAAATTGACGAGCACTTAATGTGGACAGAACAATACGACGCATCGTTCACTCTCGAAGGAATTTCTGATCTTGAATTTTTTTGGTTCGATAATTGGAATTCGGGACTGCTGGAATGCTGCAACAGAATTCTATTCTTGAATCACACGATTTATTTTCCTCGTTTTAGATAATAGGTAAAGGAAGGTAATGGATGATAATTACAGAATGTATAGGTCAAGCTTGGAATGTTGTTCCATCATTCTATATTCCGCGATTTACACACAGCTGAGTTCCATCCGCATTCTAAAGTATGTCTGTTCAACGATATATTGCAAAATTAGATTGTTATGAACTGTCCGGAAACTAATAAGTAATTCTGCGAGCGTGGTACATTGCTAATTGTATGTTTAATTCACGACAAACGAGATTCGGTCTGTCATTCTATCAGGAATCGAACTGTTTATTAATTAGATGTAATTTCTCATATTTCAATGGAAGTTCGTGTTTTATGGACTTTCGTGTAGCTACGAGAGCACTTTGTCTGCTGTGCCGACTGGAGTTTGTATCCAACGCGACCCAACAGTAATTTTTACTGATGAAAACAACGCAGGACTTGTTCGGCGAGGAAGAGAAAAACTCCTGACGATTCTGATATGCATTAATCTCTTACAATTTCAATTCTCTTAGTAAACCACCTTTAAACAACATTGCTGTGAAAAATATTAAGAGAAGAACTCTGTTTCTTTTACGCATAGAACCGTTCCTTCAAAATGGTATGTTGTAAATGGCTTGCGGTTGCTGTGGTTGGCTTTTTCGCTTCATCTGTAATTCTGCTTACAGTTTCCGGTAAGTCCATATTTCATACTTTACATTTTATTTATTTAATACTTCATCGCATATGTTATCCCATACTTTATCTTTTACACTTTATATCATATTTTATTTCATCCTTTATTGTGTATTTCATTGTTTACTTTATTATGTACTTTACGGAGAAAAGCACTCCATTTTTACCGAGAATTAACAAACTTTAATTGATTTTATGACAAGTAAAACATCTCTCCATCTCTGTGTTAAAGCAAATGCTTTTGATGCTTTTTCGTCTCAAGGATGGACAACTTCTCATTGACAATTATTTTTAATATGTCCTAAAGATTTCCTTATTCTTTAAAACTTTTGTTTGTAAAGTACAATGGTGGAGTCAAGGGGGGATGGGGGTCCCGATCCCCCATTTTTCAAATATATGTTCCACGAGATTTACAATAATAATATAATATAATATAAATCTTAAATTGTTTTACTAATCGTTTTGCCAAAGTTTTATCTATATTTTCATATATTTATTTATTTATTGGTCTTTATAATTTTTTTGTTATCCCATTTTTACTCTTCTTATTGCTGTCTGTTGTATTCCAAATCCAATCTGTCTTATTAAAGTAGGTGTTATCTTCAAAAATTAGTATCTTGCTACATTCCAACTTTGGATGATATTAACAACATATTTAGTTAGCAACATCATCAGGCGGAAGTTGCTGAGAAAATAAGAACGTTCTTTAAAAAAACAGATTTGCATTCGACAAGTATCGAATGACTTTAAAATGGGCGTTACTTAAAAAAAAAGGCGTTTTCCGCAAAAGAAAATGTCGTAATCCAAAAAATTCTTGCTCCGTTCTTGAGAGACTAATTTACTTGGCAGATAAGAACTAAGAAAGATTCCTGGAACCGCCTCCTGGGACCGCCTCCTGGAACCTTGCCTCCTTGTGTCTGCCTAGTCTGGTACAACATCAGAGTAAAAATTCTGGACTTGGTTATCCAAACGTGAAACAGGAAACAGGGGCGTTTATTTTTTAAATGTGAAATTGAAACGAGGCTACTTGTGAAATTGAATAAGTCCAGGGCTTATATTCGGATGTTTGCGGTATCCATGGAAATGACTTGAACTTTAATATTGAAATTGAAGAACAGTCAGTAAAAAGCCCAAAATTGTTTGTCTGCTTAGAACTGAATTGTGACGGTTCCCGATTTGTATTGATTTTCTTTTAATTCATTCAACGATGAGGGGCCCTATTGTTTTTGACAATTTGTGCTATGCGATTGTGCACCCTGGAAGGCGAAACCGAATTTCATGAACTGTTTTTTTTTGCCCAGGAAATAAGTGGAGACTGCATTTTATTTTGAGACACAATCAGCTTGACGCACAAGGAAATCTTCATGAATGAAAACGACAATTAAAATCGCTACAACCAATATGCCGTATTTACTAATTTTCCTGGATTTGTTGACAATACCGACATGCATTGCGAGCTGTGATTAATTGACATGAGAAGGGCAAACTTTGATTCCATGACAGAACGCAATGCACCATCTTTTTTGTCATATTAACTGTGGTTATAGAGTATTATTGTAATGACCTTTAGATGACGACAAGTATGCTCTTGATGATACTCAAACAGTGTTCTGATTCCCGTGATCATGCCAGCATCAGGTGGGGGTTATCTAGACTTGTTGCATGAGTTTCGATTCGCTCTTTTGCCAGATGTGATGTTGAGGGTGGTGGCGTGCGATTAAGGTGGGTCTGAAGTAGTTAGACTAGTGGCTATCAAGGGGATACAGTGCCAACGTTCTGCGTGACTTTCACCAAAATTCCGTCTTAATTCTGCTGCTGTACTCGTGAAATTGCTACAGATATCCCATAAGGCCCTCTGAAAATTCCATATTCCGGACTACCTTTGCAAAACATTCCGTGTTCTGAAACTGCTTTTCGGTTGTTTGTGCTATTCCGCAAACCATGATGACCGGCACCGGCCTCCACTTTCAGGACAGATCTGGCTCAATCTCGCTTCCAGGAATAATAATTTCTAATACACCTTTTCAAATAAACGACCTCGTATTGAAAATTTTCCAAATTTCTTTAAATTTCTTCTAATGACATTTTTGCCCGCAGATTTGGATGTAGCTGTTAAACATTAATCTAGATACAAATTTTCAAAATCATGGGGTTCATATTACTGATTTTGTGACGATCTATATTTTGAAAAATTATAAAGGATTTGACCGCAAAAATCGTTAGGGGTGAAACTTTACACCCTCGGACATTATTCACGGTCAAAGCCCTTACAGAATTTTAAACTTTTGTTTTCATATAATTAACATTATTAACATTAGGAGAGTGAAAATTTGCACACGTCCTAACTATTTGGTGCTAAATCCAAATGTAGGGTCGAAAATTTCATATGAAGAAAACATTTTACAAATTCCAAAACGAGGCTGTTAATTGAAAAGGTGTATTGAAATACTCCTGGTTCTGGTACCTACTTCAGTTTTCTTAGTTTTGATTGGCTTTAGATAAGGAATAAAATCTTTAAAATAAATTTAAGGAAAATACTTAAAAAAAAGCGTCAACATTCGATTGGTTTTCACAGATTCGAAAAACAGAACGCCACATTCTGCTAGAATTCTAAGAAAAGATAGAGTTCTGAGTTGTTGAATCTTTTTCCTTAATTTCGCCAAAAAATTTGAGGCATGTACGAAAAGGATATTTCTTCTTCGAGGTTACATCTGGCCAAAAATGAAAAGCAAAACAACTGAGGCAACACTTATTTAGCATGAACCTTGTTTTTACATAAGGATACTTGACATACAGACTGTTCCTTTCTCGATAAAACAATCAGGAATCCATACAAATTATTCAATTGCATCGAATCATTTTCTCAAGAAACAAAGGGGAAATTTGAAACAATGTAATCACGATTGTTTTGATTGTCAAAGGAACAGGCTGTTAGTTATGGTTCTTAGGGCTCTAGCTTGAAAACGAGGTTGATGCACTTTATCAAAACGTGAACCAAAATACACAAGGATGCACATGGCATTATGACACATTTTTAGCCATTACGGCTTCTGTTATATGCACTGAACGTTCAAATTCAAATGCAAGTTCAAAGTTATTAATGACTGTTTTTAGTAATGAATTTAATTTTTATAAGGACAATTATTGTAATTAATTACTTTATTGATTCATTACTGTCACAATAAATGTGTGATTAAAATTTTGGTGTCATCAGCAATTTCCGAATTTTTTGAATTGAAGGAAAATGAATTTGTTTCCTGATCCAGCACATTATTTCCTGATTTTCGGCATTTTTATAACTTGAAGCTAGGACGCTTTTTTCTTTCGTATTTTTGCTGTCCGCCATTTTAAATTCGTGTTCATTTTTAACGGACTCAGGGATCGAAAGCGAATAAAAATTAGAATGAAGGTTTTCTTCCTACAATCGCCATAGTTATACAAGGTTATACTACGACTCGTAAGAACTAAAGAAAATCTCTGGACTTGGATTTTCCGCCTTGCAATCGTAATTCGAACTTCGAACAAGTGGGCAAATTTGAACTTCGATAATGGAACTCTTAAATCCTCGTTTCAACGATCCCAAAAGGTTGGGGATTTTTAAGTCCAGAATGTCATCTTTTTAAAATATTTCTACAGATGTTATCTGTTGTCACGAAAGCATCTTCCCATTGTTATGGTTATTCTTTTAACGATGACACATAGTATCATCAGTTTAGAATGAAGGACCAGCAATTAGGCGGGAAAAAACAAAAATGATCGCAATGCATCTTAGGAAAACGTTTTTACCGTTTCTATCAAAACGGTTTCTATCATATCGTTGCTCACTGTTGCGAATTTCGCGAAACTTTTGCGAATGACAGTGACAATGAGAAACTTTTGCGAATGACAGTGATTTGTTGTGAATTGCTATGAATTTTTGCGAATCAATATGGTTTTTTCATAAAGCAACGATCAACTACAAATTCTTAAATATGACGATGAGCTATTTGGAATACACTCTTTTTTTATAAGAATACACTTTATAGGCTCTAATGCTCTATACCATATTGTGAAATTATGCATTCAGTTTTGCACTTACTATACATATACGAAAAACGAATGCCCCCGTGTGTATTGTTGAAGTATTGCTGAAAAAACTGACCAGATCAGGAATTGGAATAAAATTAAAGAAGGAACATCTGAGGAAAATAAGAACAATTTAAGAAAATTTAAGCCTCAAATTTATCTGGTTCGTATAAAAATTGAGTGTTAACACACGAAGGAACGTACTATGCGGTTAGGGTAATCTTGACCTTTTAATGTCATGATTATGACATTTTTGTGCGTAGACCTTATGTTTGTTTTGTAGAGTTCTGCGCGCATGCTATCGACAGAAAGATGTGTTTTTTGTAGAGACAAACTTACGAAAATGAAGAGTACTGCTTGGTGGCTTTTGTTTGGAAGAGTTTTAATTGAATCCTATTTTGTGTAAATATTTGGAGACAAAATATTCCTTCATTAATTCCCGGCCAAGTAGATTACTGTTTTTCAAGCCACGTTATTGCCAAAATTTTAAGTAGGATTATTTCTAAAAGCAGAAGCTTGATTCTGAACGCTAAAATTAAATTTAAGGGAATATCAACTCGTATTTAAGCAAGGGCGTGGATTTGAAATCGACCAGAAATAATCTTATTTAAAGGATATGCTCTTTGCGAAAAAGGAAACTGATTCAATTTGAAATCACCAGCATGGTAATAAAATGTTTCAACATTTGACAAACGTCTTAGTTTGTCAATTAATAACAACATTAATGGCCATTTGAATAGTCTTGTAGACAAAGTATTTGTGTTGCTTCTTCGCATTGCATTAGATATAAGTAGTTACTTTCTACATGCATGTGTGGTTCAATTATCTGAATAACACCTTAATGAGGCCTCAATTACCTGAATGATATCCGAAGGTGTTTACGACAACAATAATTTCCTGGTTTGAAAACGGTGCCTTGTAGCACGTTTTGGCAATGTAGCACTTCATGGCAATGTAGCACGTAGATTAATATAAATCTCTAATCCCCACAAATTGTTTTCCACGATACATGCTTCATGGGAAAATGTGTATGCTCTCTAATGAATTAATGAAGACTTCTCATACTTTGATCTCAGGTTTACATCATACATATAGGGATCAAAGATTGGGCCACCCCTCCACAGCCTTATCCGTTTCCAATCACAGCGCTGTTTTATAGTCACATAGCAATCTCATTGTCCATGATTGGTTTTACAATAGAATCAATCGAATTCAAACAGTGTTATAATTGGAATCGGAATGATAGACTCATTACAAAAGTCGGTAGTTTGCTCCTCCGCCCGATATTCCTCCGCTAAACTTCGCCTGATGGACGTTCCAGACTGGAGCGACAACAGCAACATCAAGAGCAAAAGTACAGGGAACTTATGTAGTGGGTCTACCGGAATGAGCCACATTTCAACTCTTGAAATGAGAAATTTCAGCGATTTGCTTCAATTGAGAAATTTAATATTTCTATCAACTTTTAGTTACTCAATCCATCGATTTAGACTAACACTTTTTCTTTTTTATCATCTGAATGATAGCTCCAATTTCGATTGGACAGTTTGAAACTTTTTCCAAATTTGTTAAGGTATAAAATAAGGAAAAATAAAATCAATTTAAGAACATTTGAGAGTCAAATTCTTAGAAATTGAGGAGTATCTGTTTCTTATATTAAAAGAGAGTGTAGTGTAGTTGTGCGGTCTTTCAAAAGTTAAATTTTGATTTTTTTTCAGAGGCAAAGACCAGATGCACAAGCAAGTCAATAGTGTATGACAAATGTGAGAGAAGGTGCAAATGTCGCAATGGCGTGCCAACAAAATGTGCCAGGGTTCGCAAAGAATTTATGGAAATGACGATTGCTGAGAGGAAAAGATTTATAAATGCATACAAACGACTTGCATCTCATCCGAAATACAGAAAGAGATATGAAAAATTTGTGAAAGTTCACAAAGATTATTTTTTTGCAGGTAAGGTCGTGGAATTTTTAAAGTTAACAAAACATATCGTGATGATTTATCTTCATGATTTTAATACAACAGGAAAAAGAAGCTCTGTGAAAAAAAACTTCTGGAACTGATACAATAACGTCTCTCCTAGGAAGGGCTAAAAGAAACAACTTTATCAGAAATCAGAGTCTGGATTCTCACCAGAACAGCATAAAAACAACAGGTTAATTAAAGGGATTAAATGGATAGGATTGGGCTGGTTTTGATCGCGGTGTGGGGGCTGTTTAAAGGGGACAGCCTTTTTGTAAATCTAGTCATAATTTGGTGGAGTATCGTATAGAACAATTATCTTTCTACATCAATATCTTGAAAGTGAAAGGTTCTTATATACTAGTTTTTGTTGAAATATACAGAGTGCTGCATATTTTTTCTCGATAGCCTTGACCTCACTATTTAGTCTAAATACATAGATATTTTCTTTGAAAGGTATTCACACTGCAAGATACTTCCTACCCTGGCATCGATGGTATATATTAACATTCGAAAACATGCTTCGTGAGATCGATTGTCGAATCACTATACCCTACTGGGATTGGGCATTTTGGTCAAAGTCAGCTTGGGACACAAAAATGTCTTTATGGAGTTCACATGAGTATGGATTAGGGGGAGATGGTGACCCAAAGAAGCAATATTGTGTTCAAGATGGACCTTTTCGAGAGGGTAAGAATTTGTTGTTATTTTGAATTCATTGGAGCAAGGGACAGGGGGAAGCTGCATATTTCCTCGCGTTTTTTGTGGTCGCTAGTTCCAGATTTCCTACGTATCTGGCCGACTCATAATCAATTTTCTCGAAACCTCGACTGAAGATATCAGCCTCGAATTCATTTTTGTCAGGAATTTCTTTGAATTCTCTGGACTCATGTAATATACCTACGTGCACCTGTCTCGAGCGTCGAGAGTGCACCTGTCTGGACGCGTGGGGAGAACTGATGTATTTTAAAAATATGTTTGTTTCTCATGTGATCATGGCGTCTTTCTCTTCGACTATTTTCGTTTTAAAGACATGCAGTAATGCATTAATGAAGTAGGAACACTTTACAAACATTTTGTTTGAGGAGCGCAATTGAATAATGTTTAAATTGCGGTGATTGATTTAAATGCTTCTGGAAATATTTGATTATTTCTTTTTACGAGACGTTTCCAACGCTTATGAAAGCGATTAAAAATATGGAGCAATTCGGTTTGAAGCTTGCGCAGAACATTTTTTTTGAAAATGCAATTGAACTTTAACTTTCTAAAAAGATGAGAATTAGTTCGAGTTTTCGAGATATAAACCGAAGTTAATTCCAAACTGACATCTTCCAAGGAATACACAATTGAGCACCGCGATCTCCAACTTTGGAAGGGAACTAAAATTTGACATACAGCCAGCTTAATATATGAGATAGGATACAAACTTACGTATTTACCGCCTTTACCTCCTGAAAATAAGACGCTTTACGTTGTTTATCAATGGGTCATATGGCCCTTTCCGGGGTGAAGAGCTTAATTTTAAAAATCAGTTTTTTTAATGCCGGACAAGGCTGTAAAAGGTAGATATTTCTCTTCTATGAAGCATATCTCTGGCAGGGGTGGAGCTTGGCCTGGAGGATTAGGGGGCAAAGGCTTTTCATGGAGAGATTTGGCCGATTGGGATGCAAAAACATTACACATGATGCAGCCAAAAAACAATAAAATGGTCGGCTAAGACTGACTCTCTGATTCTGTCACTCCACAAGAAGTTTCTAATAATTTTTTATTCTTCAATTTTGCAGGCGTGTTCAAAACTGCTTCTTTTGACAACAAAGCTAAAGTCATGAATTCAATGTATTATGCGTTGGCACGATCAAAAACGTCTTTTTATAAGGCAACGCCGAATGCCGGCGGGTGCCTGCGGAGAAGCTTCAACGGCCATCCAATCGGCTTGCGGAGGATTAGAAAAATATTGAAGAACAAAGTTAAATCTTTTGTGACATTCGAGTTCCTAGTTAGAGTGTTACTGCACAATTCTATCCATAATTCAATAGGTATGAAATGCATTGTTTCGTCTCTACACAACCGGTTGGGTTGTAGAAAGTGACTGGGGAAATATCTCCTTTTTTTCCATTTATTCTTGTGTTGTATTTCTTGGCCAGGCCGTGCCGGTTTTACGCGGGAACACCAGTTTTCTCCAGGTTTTACGCGGGAACACCAGTTTTCTCCAGGTTTTACGCGGGAACACAGTTCTTGCCGGGGAAGCCTTGAAGCATACGAAGTGATAGAATTTTGAGGTTTTTTCCCACCGGGCAAATTCGCCGGGGGTAAGATATGCCTAGTCATTTAGACAGATTGTTTCTCTGACGGCATGCACACTCTTAGAAATAACAGTTTGTGAAAGTTCATCGAGAATTAAGCCGAAGGCCTAGTTAGAGTGCTATTGCATATTCATAATCATTTTCTAAGGAATTCATTTTCGTTAAATGAAATGGTTAAGTGCATAGAAGCTTTTTGGAAAAAGGCTGAAAACTGGTAGGAGGCACAGGAAGCCATTTATATTTGTTTTGCTTTCCGTGGATGTACGTAAAATGCTATAAAATTTATTTATATATCCGATATTAATTCACACAAAGATACAGAAATTTTGTTTCCGGAAGTTTGGAATTTCCTTGTAGTATTAGAAATATGTCACTTTGAAATTAATTGTTACTTTGAAATTAATTAATTTTATTTTATTGATACTTCAGGAATATCTTCAATACTACCGGAAGGGTACCTGATAATAATAATAATAACTATAACACAGGGTACCCAGGGATGATTATACTTTTATTTTCTGGTCGCTATAGGCTGTTTTTCTCACAAGTGCGCGCAGTACCATCTGACTTGGGTGGGAGGCGTGTCCAATATTTTTTGGTCTGGAATTTCGGATTCGATGATTTATTTTTGGGCCTGAAGAATTTTTTATTAATAAATACAATTTTGGCTCTAAAAATTTGAAATCTTATTTTTTTTGGTGGTGTGTGCTTTCTATTTTTTGTTTTTGGTTTTCCATCATCCATATATTTTTAAATATAAATATTCTAATAATGAGCGACGTTTCGATGTCATCTGAACATCATTTTCAAGCTAAATAAAATAAAAGACGTTGTTTGTATAGTATATTTTTATTGCAAAAATAAAACACATATTGGTGGAGGACTCAATGAAAATGCATGGGTGATTGGAAACCGAAAACCAAAAAATATAAAACACAAATAACGCTTCTTAAAGGCTGTAATTTTCTTTTACTTCTGTGGAGGAAGATGTTTTTATCTCTGCGAAGGAAAATGTGTCTGCGGGGGGAAAGTACTTCTTCTGCGCAGGAAAAACAACCTCCTCCTCAGAGGTAAAAACATTTGCCTCCGCAGAAGTAAAACAAATATTTTTAGAACAAAGAAAAAATAGATTTTTTGCAAATTGCTTCACGGTTGCTAAAAAACGAATGTTGCTTTTACCATGGTCATAAGAGTCTTTTGCTAAGAGTCATAACAGTATCATCTTTTGCAATCGTTTGCCGTTACTAAACTTGCAACGACGACGAAAAAATTTAGGAAAAATGGCACTGCTTATAAACAATTTCGTTTCTTATTGTCCGTGACTACTGATCTTGAAATTAAAAAAATGCCAAATAAAAGACTTAACAATTTCAATTTTAAAATCTTAAAATTATACGTAATATTTATTTTTTGTCATATGTTGAATTGTAGGTGGTCACATGTGTTCTGAATACGCAAGTCTTACTCCAGAGTTTTTCTTGCACCATGCGTTCCTCGACAAACTTTGGTATACATGGCAAAAGCACAGCAGATATTGTCTTCGCGTAAAATTTTACAAAGACGAGCACAGCATGGCGACTTTCAAATGTAAGTACACTCCTCGCGATTTGTATAATTCAAACCATCTTCCAAACGGTGTAAGAGTTGTTTACACTGACTATTATTATGAGCAAGGCACTCATGGCACCTCGAAAAAATCAGGCTATGGTAAAAAGATATCACATTACATGAATGAAGATGATCTAATCGACGATCAGGAGGATGGAGTAGACTCACGTGATCCTGACTCTGATGTACGATTGGTTGAAAACAACAGCGAATATGATGTTGACAATGATGACAACACAGACCGCAATGACGACACAGAGGATGTTAATGAACATGATCCAATCAATTACCGAGATGATAGAGTAAACCCACGTGATCCTGACCATGATCTACGATTGGTTGAAAACAACAATGAAAATGATGTTGACAATGATGACAACACAGGCTACAATGGCGACACAGAGGACGTTTCTCCGACAGAAAAATGGCCACCATATAAAAAAGTTAACATCGAAAAATTCTTAGCAAGGGTGAAAAAAAATAAATGTTATTATTATTAGGCATAACAACCGATCTTCAATCTTCTGTAATGTAGGCTTTTGGCAGCCTGTGTCTCAGTCCACAAACGCTGCCACATCTATATAGCAGCATTTTTGGCAGCATTTGTGGACTGGGGCACAGGCTAGCTTTTGGTTGACCAAGGATATTTGGAAAAGTAATATTATGTTTTTGTTTCCTAAAAAATCTTCCTGTTTCTTTCCATGAATAATCGCTTTGATTCAAAACGATGATTGAAATTTGAATTTAAAATTCGTTGATGTGGTTGTAAAGAATTTTGGTAGGTAGCTTAATAAATACCACGTTTCGAAACACAAGGGTTTTCAAACAACTTTCTTAAAATCATGAAATTCAATATTCCTTAGAATCTAATTTATGTATTTCCAATTTATAAAGCAAAATAACGTCAGAAAATGTTATTATAATTTTATAGTTAATATATTAAAAACAGTTTTTGTTATATTTTTGGTGTGAGTAATAGCTGATTATTTCAAAATATGATTTGATTGGAAGTTTGTGTGTAAATTTTTCTTCCAGCTGTGTCTATATGTTTTGACGCGGAAATATTTTTGAAAATAATTTTAAAGTTTCTTGGCTTTTGTCTCTGTTCATGTCATTTCTGTTACCAGATAGCATCTTTTGATTTTATTATTTTATTATTTGGTGATGCTCTGGTACTCATGGCAACATCACATTTGTTCATCTGCCCAGAATAAGTATCTATATTTGTTCTAAACAAACACCATATTTGATTTAATATAATATTAATATTTTTAGTTCACTTCATTTTTTTTCATTTCAAATAAAGGATGTAGCCCTTCTGTCAGAAGATTGGTTTTCAATAGACCTCTTCTTCACGGGGCTTCTCAGGGGTTTTCAAGGTTCTGAATTAGCTGTCACTTTTGTTCCAATTTCGTGTCACTTTTGTTCTAAACATGGTGTCATTTTTGTTCCAATATGATGTCACCATGGTTGCAATATGATATCGTTTTTGTTCCAATATGGTATAATTTTTGTTCTAAGATGATGTCACTGCTATTCAAATATGGTATAATTTTTATTTCCAATTTGGTATCGTTTTTGTTCCAATATAATCTCACTACTGTGCCAATATGGTATCACTTTTGTTCTAAGATGATGTCACTGCTGTTCCAATATGGTATCAGTTTTGTTTCAATATGGTATAACTTGTATTTCAATTTGTCGCCAGTGCTCCACTATAGTCTGAGGTCTCATATTTTCTTTGTTTTGATGCAGTATTATCTATGGTATTTATTTCGTTCCAACATAGCATCTTGTTGCACTTTTACCTTAGCCGTGCATCACCTTGGTATCGATAATGCATCGACTTTGTTTTATGTTTCATATACATATATATATATATTTGGTACTATGGTATTAACATTATTTTTATTAAATATATAAAAAATTTATATATATATATATATATATATAAGGAGGAGCTTTAACTGATTATTTTGTGTTTGCTTGAATTTGACAGAAAGAGGCTTCAATTCATAGTTTGACACCATATTTGGTAAATTTTATCCAGTCTCCAATCACTGAATGAAATGAAACCAATGATCAATGATTTTTGCTGCTGCGATCTGATGAAATTACTACGTTATGTCTTTGAAAAGACCATTAATTTTGGTTTCCCTTTAGCACAGATAGCTCGGTTCAGGATCACGAGGGGCGGATCAAGAGATTTTAATGGGCAATATTTTATTTTGCCAATTTTCTACGAAATGTTTGGAAATTTGACTGGTGCTCAAGCCGCCTTCGCACCCCTCTGGTTCCACCCCTGATTACGAACTACATTTTGGCAAACAATGTATCAAACTTTAGCTAGCCTCTACATCAACATCAAGCAAAAACAAAATTATCAGAACCAAATCTCTTCTAACGCAGCTTAGACTTGCCCCAAGTCTATTTCGTGCTAAATCACAGATTTTTAATTCGTACTCAATATATCTAGGGAATGCCATATCGATATGCAAACGTGGGGACATTTTATGGGTTACCCCATATATCGCACATTCTCATTTTTGGCAGCAGAAGTTTTTCTTTTTTCAAATTTAACTTTTTGGAAAGTTTAATACAATTAAATTGAATTTAAAAAATTACGAAATTATTTAAAAGGAACATTGATAGATGGTGCCCAATAAGTTTGGCGGGATTCAAGATTGACGATTTTTGATTGAACGGGATAGGATATATACAATTTCTGGTTGGCAGGATACGGATTCCTTTACTTTCCTGTTACCGTTGCCATTATTTTTATTGTTTCCTAAAAAGCTCTTTAGCTTTTTTAATTTTCTTGGATGTTTTATTTTTCCTGGAAACATGCGTCAATTCTGGTTGTTTGTTTTATGAATGGTCAATATTGTATTTTTTAACAATTAATGAAAAAAGTTAATTGCATATAAAATTTTTTTTACAATGCATTCTGTTTTTCAACAAAAACTGGGTTTATATTGTACAGGATAAAACTCTTCACTGAATCAAAATCATTAAGCATTATGTAATCTTCTAAAATTTCAAAAGTTTCTTAGCAATTTTTCATTCACTAGTAAAAGTTTCTTAAATTTTCGTGGATTTCACCTGTGAGTTTCTTATAAAGAGTTTCTTATAAAAGAACATGTATTTATCAAAATTATTTCAAAATATATCCATATCAATTAAATGAGAAATATATACTATATAAACTATATATTATATATTATATATATACAATACACGATATATGCTAATATGTAAAAAAAACGTGTATCTAAATGAAAATAAACAGTATGAATGTCCGTTACATATCCTTGATATGTGAAATTCTTTCTTGCGAATCATCATTATAGTTTCGCTGTTGTAATATTATTAGTCGATATTGCTCACTGCTCTTGTTTGTCCTTTGCTAATTATCAATAATTTTCCGGGTATTTCGTCATAAAATGCAATTATAATTGATACTTTCTATGTAACAATGGACTTTCATACTTTCTGTCTCTGTTCTTTCCACGAATTTTGGACACGCGTCTCGCCAATTGCATTGTGGGTCCTCCCAATAAGATGTTTCTATTATACTGCAAGTTTTCATGGCGGCGAACAAGAAGGAGAAAATGTTGAATTGAGATGATGAGGGATAAAAGATAAAGAGTCTTCATGGGGAATTTCACTGCAGAAGAAGATTATAAAGTTACCAAGAATTAAAGAGGAATATGTAAAACTGTTTAACTGAGAACCAGATCGTGGCTGCTTGCTCTAAAAGAGAGGAAGTGAAGAATTTAGTTTTTAGGCCTATTTTCTTCCCATACTGATACACACCCACCGCGAAATCATACAGTTTGCAAAATGCAAAAGGAAAGGGGTGTGAAAACTAAGCACATGTTCTTGAAGAGATCATTGGAGAAAATCCTTTCAGAGAAAGAATTAAAAAGACCTCGGCATGCACAACTCAGAAAAGCTTGTGAAATTACTTTACGTACGCACGGAATTTTATTTATAAATATTAATATGTAAAACGATTTTTAGCCCAGATTGGAATCTTCGCATGTTGCACAGGGGAGGTTATTTTCCTTTCCTGAAATTGTGCAGCTGTAAATATTGAGAGTTGAAGGTTGCATGGTTCAAAACTTAATCAATTTTTTACTGTGGTTGGGTTAATCATTGCTAGACTGTTGTAGCCCTGTTTGGAAAGTATAGCACTTGCACTCCTGAGATTTTCAATAGAACAATGGGAGAACAATAGGCCTAAGCAAAGAATAGTGCTTTTGCACTCCTGAGAACTCGTTAAAAACTACCTTAAAATTCAATCTGGACTGTAGTAGCTGCATATGGCTGGAAGGAGAAATGTGTGGGGGAGAACCTTCACTTCAGTGCAAGGCAATGATTCCAATTAGGGGTTTTACCTTTTACTTCTAATTTATTAAGGAGGCACATAAATCAATATTGCAATTGGAAATGCCATATTAACTTCAACAATGACAATTATTTAAAAAAATTATCAACACATAGTGATCAGCTCTAGTCAAGTGCACAAATTCTTGAGAATATCACTTTCTGCAGACAAGTAGTGCTTGGCTTTGTGCATACTCTACATTATTTGAACTTGAAGGTGTTACACCAACAAATACATTTTTGAGCAGGCTACCTTAATTATATTTTTATAAACTATTGTTGATGTGTAAGTATGTGCAATTTTAGCTGGCCTGATTGTTTGAGGAAAGCTATGACCTTTGCTACTCTCCTACACAAAGGTTCCTTACACAAGCATTTCTTAAAATTCTTTGCAGTAATTAAACAAAAATGAACAGACGAAAAATAAAAGAGCCTCTAGACCCTTTCTTTCCTTTGACCAGGCTCTCCTGAAATGCTGGAAAAGGGCTGTTGATAGCTCACCTTTTAAATTAAATTGTTCTCCTCAAAGTTTGCTTACTAAAAATTTTATGGCTTATGGCTTACTAGAATTATTCTTCACTTGAAATTATTTTTTTTAACAGAAGAGGTTTTGAAGGATCCAGCAACATCACCTGAGATAGAAAATGTCCCAAGGTAAAATTTACTTGAAATCTTAGCAATGAACTAATTTTTGTTGCCTTTATCTGAATGACTAATTTTTTAGAATTGCATCTTCCATTGATGGTATGACAATTAAAATGAGAACAAAATGATTCACTGTGGCCGAGACCATGGTAGCGTACAAAAAACAACATTAAAAGATGATTTTTTTATTTTATTCCTTGAAAGACATGTTGCTGATAAGCCTTTGGACTCAAATATGAA
Source organism: Phacellophora camtschatica (assembly GCA_036873815.1). Classification (NCBI taxonomy): domain Eukaryota; kingdom Metazoa; phylum Cnidaria; class Scyphozoa; order Semaeostomeae; family Ulmaridae; genus Phacellophora; species Phacellophora camtschatica. Next base: position 17,326 of record JAYJMH010033989.1, read on the forward strand.
TGCAAAAGCTTAATTTATTTCAGAAGCAGAGAAATCAATTGTTTTTTTGGAAAATCTTTGGAAGGCAATCTTTTTCTCAATAAACCAAATGCTACCAAGCATAAGTTCAGGCTTTTGGCAACAGACTGAAGCAATTCAAATCTTAATTTGTTTTATTTCCAAAGAATCCTGGGTTTTATCTTCTGTGTCGTTTTTTGTGGGCCACTCTGTATACATATACAATATAAATTTGTAATGAGTAGTATTTTATCTTTTTAGAGATGTTGAACATTCTTCAGATAGTTCTGATCCTGACAAGAATATGTTCGTTAAAGCAGACAAATATTTTCTGCCTTTTGAACTTGCATGCCAATCAGAAAGTCCACGCATCATTTCAAATGCTTTGGATTGTCTTCAGGTATATATATATTTTGCTTTTAGTTTCGTTATTATTGTTTTCAGATATTTTACTTTGGTCTTTGAATAAATTTTTATTTCAAGATTTTGAGTTTCTTTAAGGCAATGTTTTCATTTTTAATTGAGTTTCTTTTGAATAAAAATGAACAATGCTTTCATCTAGGAGGGAGTTTAATATAATGTTTTTTGTCACATACAAAGTGTATACCAGTTGGTTCATACAACATCTGCAAAATAACAAAATTCTTGTTTTATTAAGAAAATGATTGCATATGGCCATATTGTTGGAAATGCTCCAGATAGCAGACAACCAGGACGAAAGCTCATTGACAGAATTGTAGAGACAATTTGTGGTTGTTTTATTGGCACCAATACAGATGAAGGAGTTCAGCTTCAAATTATAAAAGTAAGTAATTGTTTTAATTACTAAAGGCATTCTTTGCAGAGGGCTAATAGTCATGATGTGATAAACTCTGAGCAGGTGCCATTTCAACTGTGTGGTAAAGTAAGAAGGGGTACTCTCTTCTCGTTAGTTCACCAACTACTTTGAGAGTCCCTCCTTCAAGAAATTCTACTTTGTGCAAATTAGTCTGTTTTTAATGAATATTATATTTACATGTATTTATGTAACTTCATTGTCATGTTAATTTTAGTTGTATGTTATTTAACTGTTATGATTTATTTGTATGTAGTCAGAATTTAAAAATTTTCAACTGAAAATGAAAGTGAAACTCAGTAAAGCAGATGATTAGCCCAATGCAAGGCCACTGTTTCTTGTGATCATTTACACAGAGTCAATTTCATGTTATTTACTATACCCTCCTGTCTATTTGACAGGCCTCAGTGATGTCTTGAATGAAATGAATGAATTGGTAAAAGTATTTTATTTAAAAACGTAAAAGTAGCCTTGAATACAAATAAATTATTAAACATACATGAATTAATTATTAGTTTGCATTAATTTTAGATTACAGTACATTCGTGTTTAAACTGTGTGCCTCTCTCTACAGCTTTACAATTTTAAGTTGTGTTTACCATATTGCCTCAAATTGGTGCCTTCCTTAAACAAATGTTCCTTTTGCATAAGTGCTTTACAAACAAGTACCCCTTAAAACATTCATGTTTACACTTAGCTAAGCAGGCATTGTGGAGGATATTGCAAGATGAATGAAATACTACTGTATATACAACTCATATCGTGAGATGAATGCAATACATATACAACTACATACAGTTAAACCACTGTACTTGCTACATCTGGACCTTCCAGTATGATGTTTATTAGTTTGTTCCACTATTTGATCTGCCATTTACCCCTTCGAAAATTTAAAAATTCGTAAGTGTTTTAGAGAGGGGGTGCTTGGTCAAGAAAATACAGAATACATATATATAAGATTTTAAAAAGAATCAATGGATACAAGGACAGTCCATCTATGAAAAACTTTCTCTGATGCACACAAACGCACTATATGCACGTCATAGTTCCAAACTAATCCATAAACTGATCTATCTGATTGTTATTTATAGGCTGTCCAGACCCCTTCCTGCAGCCATTTTTATCTTGTTGATTCTCTTTAATTTTTCAATTTCTTACAGGCTTTGTTGACTTCAGTCACATCAAATACGTGTGAAGTTCATGAAGGTACTCTTCTTCAGGCTGTTCGAACATGTTACAACATATATTTAGCAAGCAGAAACCTTATCAACCAAACCACAGCAAAAGCAACACTCACTCAAATGATCTCTGTCATTTTTCAAAGAATGGAAGCTATTGGGGTAAATGTTTTGTTCATACATATAATTATTTAAAAGCTAGTGGTAAACATTCTTGCAATTTTTTGACTTTCAGCAGTTGGGAACAGAAGGAAAACATTTATATATATATATATATATATACGGAAAAGTATTTTTTTAAAGGTAGGTTGCCCGAGAAAGAAAATTAATGGTTGCCTAAAGGCTGATAATATTTAATATATGATATTGTTATACGAGAATACCAAATCTGGCATTATTCTACTTTGTGAATTGAAAGCACGAGCTTTCATAGCATAAAATATGTTACAAAAATCTTGGTCACACGACTTGAATTTGGTATAAACAAACCTTATCACAAAAGATTGATCACACGACTTGAATTGGGTGTAAACAAACCTTACCTAGACGGCCTACAAGATGGTCGGACCTAGTAAAACATGACACGAGATTGCCTCTAGCCATTGTTAAAAAGTATGCAAGGAATCCGGAAAGCTGGAGAAGGAAGATGAACACCAAGTGGGCAAGGCCCCTACCGGAGGCATGCAGGGAAGGGAAATGAAGTGAAGAACCTTAGCTGAAAAGATTTATTGTGCTTAGTTATTTTCATGTCAGCGCCATATTTGATATGCATTATTTCTTAATAATTGAGTTTAATTTTCCGTTATTCGTTAATTTATATATAATCGTATCTCATACAGTATTTACATTAAGTAGAAATTAATTGTGCAGTATTTTAAAGGTTTTTAGAAGAGTAGGGGGTACAAAACTCTCAAAAATTCATGAAAACATTAAGAAATTTTCAGCCTCAACTTGAAGTTGAGGTTCCTTGTATAGAAAAGACATGTAATTAAAAATTGCAGGAAAGAACACGAAAGGAAAAAACGAGTACTTCCTTGTTGGAAAAAGCTGTTTGAAACTTTTGAACCTCTATTGAGCTATTAGAGTAGATTTTTTATGGTCTATTAACCTATTTAAAAACATGAATCTTTGTCGTTGTGGTATATATATATATGAATTTTTTATTGTTTTTAAAAGTTGTTGGATGCAGAAAAGGAATCCACAGACTCAGCTGACGATTCATTAAAGACTACTGATACTGGAAAAGAAGAAAAGCAAGAAACACGGGACACTTCTTCGTTATCATCAGATGTTTTAGAATCTTCTACAGCACCGCAACAATCACAACAAAAGCAAAGTGACGTTGATCAAAAAATAGAACCACCTCAGGAGATTTCTTCTCCAATGAAGAGTAAAAAAGAAGATGAAGCTAAGAATACACTTTCACCAACAGAGAGGGAGAATTCGAGTCCAAAAACTTTAAGAGAACTGAGTCAAGAAGCAGGTGATACTAATAGTAAGAATGAAGTACAACCAAATACTAGTGAAGATCTTGATGAAGGAGTTGACATGCGAGGTGAGTATTTTTATTTTGAACTATTAGATCTCATGGGAAGTTGATTTTTTAGGATGTACAGGTGTAAAACAAAACAAATCTATTTTATTAATATGGAAGAAATCTTGATGAGACGAATTGTTAAAACTAGACAACTAGACAATTATTTTTTTATCGATTTTTCAGTCAATTTTTTGAATCTTCTAACGCAACTTTGCTGGATGTATTGGCCACTTTTTTGAACAAAAAAATATGATCAAGATTTGACAAAGAAATACCAAAGTTATGATAAAGATCACTAACGATCATTCTAAATTTGAAATTCTCACAATGCCTTTCACGAATATATACATTGACTTTTTTAAGGTGAAGATGTTGAGAGCATTACAAGTGAGACAGTTGACACAAGGATACAAGGTGGTGTTGACACCCAGCAAACTTCGTCACCTAAAGAGAGCGATCGTTCTGTTGAGGACCAAACAAGTGATAATGTAGCCAACAATGATAAATCTGATCAAGTAGTTGATATCAAAGTTGTCGAGTCGCTGGAAACTGAGGAAGATATCAAGATAGGCCAAGGTAATCAAGATGATATTGCTGCTAAAGATGCAGATGTTGTTGCCCAAGACGATGCGGCCACCCAATGTGATGCTGCCATACAAGACGATGCTGTTATCCAAAGTGATGTTATTCAAGATGCAGATACTGCCACCCAAGGCTATGTTGTTACCCAAAGTGATGCTACTCAAGATGACACCGTTACTCAAGATGTTGATGCCAAAGCAGGTGATGTTGAAAATAGAGAAAAATCTGAGTTGTCGAAAGCAAATGACGATGGAGATTTTTCAAAATTTGAAGGAGCAAGTGAGGGAAATAGTGAGAACTGGGCTCAATTTCAAAATGCTAATGCTACCCTGAACGAGCCTGTGACGGGTGATGTGAAGGAGGCATCTGCGGTGAATGACGTAGCTGTGAATGCTAATGACAGCGAAGCCTGTGGTGATGCAAAAAGTTCTGAAAAGATTAAAGATGAAAGTGGACAGAAACCCGAGGCGAAAGAAATTGCTAAAGAGCTTGAATTAGCTGCTAATAAAGAGAAGGAGGCAGACACTGAGAATGGCAAAACTGAAGGCCATAATCAGACAAGTAAGTTTATTTTTTAAATTTGAATTAAATGATATATTTATGATAAATTGATATGATATATATGATACATTGTTGATTGTTGTTTGTTTGTTGTTGATTGTTGTTTGTTTGTTGTTGTTTGTTGTTTGTTGTTTGTTGCTTGTTGCTTGTTTGTTGTTGTTTGTTGACTGTTGATTATTTTTCGTTGATTGTTGTTTGTTGTTGATTGTTGATCGCTATTTGTTTGTTGTTGTTTGTTGATTGTTGTTTGTTTGTTGTTGTTTTAGTTTAAATGCTTGCGTAAAAACTTTTTATGTGGTATTTTGTTTTTAGATGGCGTATCTCGTCCTGAAACTCCACAACTTCAACACGCAGAGGATTCTCAATCGATTTCATCTTCTCATCTACCAGATGATCGCCAATCTGTCAGTTCTCAGGATGGCGTAATAGATTCACCTGCGCAACCCGCAGGTGTGGGTGGTTTCACGCATGTTCTGCAGAAAGACGCGTTTATAGTGTTTAGGTCACTTTGCAAGTTGTCAATGAAACCACTAACTGATGTGCCCCATGATGTCAGGTACGTTTATTACAGGTCCTGTGGAATTTATTATGTTTTGTTTTGTGAATGACTTTATGTTGAAATATTACCACGGGGGTATCATGAACTAATTTACTGTAATTTGTTTCTTTACTGAGTATGAATTAAAAGCAACAAAACTTTCATTTTTATTAAGAACTTTAATTTTTTTTTTGCAAAGGTTCTTAATTCTGGTGTCTAAACCTAAAAATTATGTAATGAAAGGGTTGGGGATACTGGAAGTGCAAGAAAACGCACGAATTTAACTTCGTAATTCTTTGCATTTTTTTACCTTCTAGTTTTTGTTGAACTTTTCATTATATTCGGAAAAAATATTATGCCTCCAAGGTGTTGAGTTCATTTTACTTATTTGTAGTAAAATGGTAATTCATCCTTGGTAAATTATTTTTAGGTTGTTCTTTTAATTTCATGGTTGATTTTTTGACGAAGTCAACCACAAAGGACATCCGAACATTGCAGATTTTGTGTGTGTGTGTTGAAGCTTTTGCTTTTTCAGAAATGCATGTGCGCACCCGTTTTGAGGACCTGCTTCTATTTGCCCGGGCTGGCTCTCTCTTGGCAAGGTTTTTACCCGACGTTTACTTGAGAAAAATGTGAAAATCAGCCCGATTGTTCATATGAGTATTTTGACATTTGCTTTGGAATTTTGATAGGCCTTGATCTGTTATGAATCTAATCAGTTACCAGCTTTTATCAATTTAGTTTCTTGGGTTTATAATATTTTGGTGAAATGATTGTTGATTTCTTTCATCAAAACGATACGCATGAAAATTCCAACACAATATTTATGATAATGAAAATAATATATGGCTGGATGGCCCAACAAATGCTCACGTTTGCAAAGCAGCTATGGAGGGGATTTAGATTTTATTATTTTGTTTTTAGTTGACGTCAATCTATGAAGCTTCAACTTAAAGTTTGATACCTTGTTTGTCCAAATCTACTGTGTAATTCCCGAGCTATGTCAAAGAAAAGCCAACGTTAATTGCTTTCTAAAGGCCATAATGTTCTATTTTCAGCAGATTTCAGAAGCAGAAATCCTTTATTTTTGGATTCATTGATCATAACTCAGTGATTATTGGGTAGATTTTGGCACACAAAATATCAAACTATAAACTGAAGCTTCTTCCATAAAATTCAAGCACAAAAAACACACAATTATCAACACTATAGCTCCTTGATAGCATCTTTACAAACGTGGGGACCTCTTTTGGGGCCATTCGATATGAATATTTCCAATTTTTAGGTTTGACACTCAAATAAATAAAAATAGCAATTTATTATTTTTTTGCTTCTCACAGGTCTCATGAATTGCGGTCCAAAGTTCTGTCACTTGAATTACTTTTATCTTGTCTTCAAAATGCTGGAATTGTTTTCAAAACCAACGAAATGTTTGTCAGTGCCATAAAGCAATACCTGTGTGTGGCTTTATCAAAAAATGGGGTGTCTTCTGTCCCACAAGTTTTTCAGCTGTCTCTGGCTCTTTTTGTCACTTTGCTGTCAGAATTTAAAACACACCTAAAGAAGCAAATTGAGGTATGAATTTCTTTGATATTATTATTATTATATATATTACTATTTTCATTATTCTTATATATATACTATTATTATTCTTAAATTTCAAATACTTTTTTTCTTACTGGCAGGTTTTTTTTCAAGAGATATTCCTTGGTATTCTTGAAACATCCTCCAGTTCATTTCAACATAAATGGCTTGTAATGCAGGCTTTGTCAAGGATTTGTTCAGGTTAGTTCTTTTGCACAGTTTAATAAAAGTATTTGAATGGATGTTTGTATGGAATTTTTAGTTCGTATGGTTTTTATGTGGGTTGGATGAACAGAGGCAAATTTTGTAACAACAGAGTGAAATTGACACATTGGTTTCAAAGCGATTATCCCTCGAGAAAAAAGCAAAACCCGATCAACTGGAAAATAAAAACATCTCATCCGCAACATTGTTTATTTTCGTTTTCCAATTGAGAGAGTTTTGTTTAGTTCTCGAGGATAATTGCTATGAAACTAGTGTGCCAATTCACTATTGTTACAAAATTCCCCTCTGTTAGTTAGATGAGTTACACTAATTTAAAAAGAGTCACACTTTTTTTTACAGATGCTCAGACTGTTGTGGACTTGTACGTGAACTATGATTGCGACATGCATTCTGCAAACATTTTCAAAAGACTGGTCAATGATCTGTCCAAGATAGCTCAAGGAAGACACGCAATTGAACTGGGAGCAACCCCTGCGCAGGAAAAGAAAATTCGATTGAGAGGCGTCGAATGTCTTGTGTCAATCTCAAAATGTATGGTGGAATGGAGCAAGGAATTATATGTCAATCCAGTATCTCAAGTTAATAATTCAGGTATGCTGAGTTTTTTTGTTGTTGCAAGTTTATGTTGTATCTCTGTGTTTCTGTGTATTTAAAACTTGCTGCAGTCGGCCTAAATCAGCATAGCTACGTGTTTTACAAGTTCATGCTTTAGGTCAGCTGGATTTTGTGTGGATGAGAAATTTTTGGATTGCTATTAGATTTTCCAATCCCAATTGATATATACAGAAAGAGTAAATTCATTTTCAGTCTTCAGATGGTTTGGAAAAGGAAGTTCTTTCTTCTTTGCATTCCAAATTCGAATAGTTAACTCCACATGAAATGGACCTGTTTTTGCTTCATAACGCAAAGGCCGAGCTGGATGTTTTTACTCGTTCATACTACTTTGTAGTGGCTGCCTAGGCCAAAAGATTCAAAGTCTTTCAGAGAGGTAGAAACGTTGAATCATGGGATTGTTGGGCTGCAAAGGCTCAGTCTTAGCAGTGGGTCTTCAAAACTTTCGACAGTCGGCCTAAGTCAGCATAGCTATATGTTTGAAAAGTCGCTTTGAAGACAAACGTTTCAAAGGGAGTTGCTCATGTGTTTGCCTGACTCACAGCCCACAATCCGGCTACTCATGTGTGAGCTATCAGTAGCTAAAGTACTAATTTCAGCCATGCATTTTATTGCATGAAACTATCATGTTTCTTGATGTTTATACTGGGTATCCCAAACTAAAAAACGCTTTTGGTGATGAATTTGACATCAAAATATCTCTAGATAAAATCCATAATAATATGCATCCGACGTGTCTTAAGCTAAGCCGTTGTTCGCAGTCAAAGCTCTAGTTTAGGCCTGAATGCAAATTGAAATCGGTTTATTGAAGCAATCATTCAAGTCGAAATCGGTTAAAATTGGTTAATTCAGCAATCATTGGGCTGATAATTTAAAGCAGTATATTAATGTTTGACTCAACTAATCTTTAACTGATGACAAGTTAGATTGATATAAGTATGGTAGCAATTTGGATTGATATATCAAACAGATTCGTCACCAGGAGCATTCAACTTTGCAGCAAGTTTCTTTGGACACCTGTGGTAATTGAGTTTGTTTTTAATTTAGAAAACGATCATGCTGACGGCAGCGTATCACACGGATCTGATGCGAGCAGCGAAAGCTCCTCCATGTCGGAAATGAAGCGCCACGGTGGCAGTTCGTCATCTATGACATCATTTGCAAGCAGTGGGGTCAGCTCTATAGCCACTGTATCTGATCACCCAGACAAGATAGAAATTTTAAAACAAAAGAAGGAACTAATGGAGGAAGGAATTAAAAAGTAAGATTTTAAAATATATATATATATATATAACTTTCAATAAATATATACCATTGCCAAGACGAAGGAGGAAATATCAAACTTGGCATAACTCTTCTTCAGTATACGGTTATGCCTGACACCTCTAGTTTGCGACTTTGTCTTGACAGTTGCATTTATTGATTTTGTATTTAGTTAAGATTTTAAAATTATTTATTTTATATTATATTGACATTGTGGGAACAGTTTTCTTTATAATAACAACGCATTTATAGAGCGCTAAAATCTATATACATATATTCTAAAACGCTGAAATTCTAAATTATTTAAATATTTTATCTGGTAGGTTTAATCAAAAGCCTATTCGAGGTGTGAGGTTTTTGCAAGACCAAGGAATTGTTGGCAAGACTTCGGCAGAAGTTGCAAAATTTCTGTATACTGACCAACGGTTGGATAAGGTAATAATGATGATGATGAAGAACTATTTTTTTGAATTATATATTGTATATATTTTAGATAACTTTTAAAACTGACCACAAACCAAAGACTAAATCTTTAATTTGAAAAGAACTGGCCCGCAAACAATCAAGTATCAGTACGGGCCTATTTGCTTGGTCAGCGGAGGATCCTTGCTCTTGAGATAATCCTAGTCGTACGGTGATTCCCCTCTGTTGTCTTTCTTGGTTACCTTGGTTATCTTCACGAAATAATCATGTCTCGAATCATCATGTCTTTGTATTAAGATCGTACTGAAGGTACGAGGAGCTATTTTCGGTGGGGAGTGGACGAATGGGAAACGGTCGATTAAAAAAAGCAGTTTGTCTTGCATTTCATTGGTTCAGAGTACAATGGAAATGTGCTAGAGCCCAGATCCTCGTATTTGTTTTTCCCTTAAAAAAACACTGAAAAAGATGGCTGCAACTGGAAGAGATTATTCTGCTGTTATTTTAATCATTTTACACCCGGATTTTTTTCTGCTAAACAGGCAATTCTTATGCAAGTTTTATTTTGCAGGGGGTAGCACATGGAAACGAACTTAATTCATATGATAAAGTTACGTTGAAATATCTTAAATTAACTTAAAGTTCTACCCGCATTTACCCCCTGAAAATATGACATTTTACGTTGTTTGTCAATGGGTCGTATGGCCCTTCCCGGGGTGAAAGGGTTTAATAAATAGCTTGACTTTGCTCATTTTTCAGGGGGTAGCACACACAAACTAACGTAATTTTAAAAATGTATTTACGTTGAAACATCTGAAAATAATATAAAGTTCTGTCTACGATTACCTTCTGAAACTGTGATCTTTCATGTTGTTTAGCAACGGATCATACAGCCTTTCCAGGGGTGAAGGGTTAAATATATTTATTTGCTGTTTTTATTTAGTTATTTATTTATGGGCATGTTTACTTTCAGACTGAAATTGGAAACTTACTTGGTGACAGTACTGAGTGAGTGGCATTTGATTTATTTGAACTTTCAAATAGAAATTGAAATCTATAAATGTGTTGTATTTTGTACATTGTATATAATGTGTTAATTTGAATGTGTTATATAAGAATAAATAGAAGTATGATAGAGGTGTAATAGACGTGGTAGGTAAGCAGAAAATGTTGAAATCCCCATCAATGGATGAAACCGAAAAGCAACTCTTTGCAGTGGGCTAATTGTTATATCATATGATTTTTCATCTGCTCACTCTGAGCTGGCGTCAATTTCACTGACATGTTAGGTGAAAACAGACGAGGACTCTTTTTCATGTGATCATTTACAAGACAGCCCATCCCACTGCATCATGCTATCACAATGAGTCTGGAATTTGAGCTGATTTGGGTGTGCACTGCCATTGTGTTATATATTCCACAATCTCATAAATTATATTCATAAAGTTTGACCAAATCTTAATATCTTAATTAATATCTTTAGTTTGATTTGCACAGTAGTTCGCATATATTATAGTTTGCATATATTATAGTTTGCATGTATTATAGTTTGCATATATTATAGTTTGCATATATTATAGTTTGCATGTATTATAGTTTGCATATATTATAGTTTTCATATATTATAGTTTGGTTCAAGCCATATTGTCTGAATTTGTATTGCCAAGTAGTCTAATTTGCTTTGCATTCCAGTTCACAAGGAAGAACACGTTTTTGTCATTGTTGCCATAAAAATGTCATATTTCTTATGAATTTTCTTATTTTTAATTGCTCTGCAGAAACTTAATTTTGGTTTTCATATTTGCCGGTGCTAGATCATATTTGAGACACCATCTCTAGATATATGACAAATATTATTCGTTTAAAAATAAGCATTTAAAAATAACTTTTTTAAATGAAATGTTATTTGTCATACATCAAGAGATGGTGTGTGTTATTATTTGGACTTTGTTTTACGCTGACCTTTAGCATGTAGTAAACTACGAAATGCGCATGACATCTCATCATTTTATTTTCAGTGAGGCTAAAAAAATAATGTATGCATACATCGATCAACTGAATTTTCAAGGCAGAGATTTCGTCCCTGCGTTAAGACTGTTTCTCGAAAACTTTCGACTGCCTGGCGAAGCCCAGAAAATTGATCGGCTCATGGAGAAGTTTGCAAGTAGATATTGTGAATGCAATTCAACGTAAGTTCATCGTAAAACTATCGTAAATATATCGTAAGTATATCGTAAAACTATCGTTTTAAAAAGCGAGCATAAATTATAAGGAAAAGATAAGCAGTCTGTGCATTGCATTAGTAATTTTTAAGACACATTTGACGAAACTAAACTACAGGGGGAATTCAAACACACATCCACCATGCCCCCTGTTTTAATTTCACATATTTGTAACAATACATACTCATTTGCAAAATACAATCCTAATTCAAAGTAATTAAATTACACTCAAAGACATTGCTTGGAAGTTTATTTGAAACCTAAAGTTTGATTATTAATTCTTTTCATGGTTGGACTTATTTTCAATTAACAGGCAAATTCTCCTAAATTTAATTTCGCAGAGGGTAGCACATCAACGTAGTTTATAAACACACATTGAAATATCTGTTTTTCCGCGTTTACCTCCTGAAAATATAACATTTTACGTTGTTTATCAATAGACCATATAACCCTTTCTGGGGTGAAAGGGGGGAAGCGTTTGATTATTTGATAAAGAAATCCTTTTATGATAAACTGAAATCAAGGGAGGCCCCTAGAAAGGAAATTAAAATCAAAGAAAAACACTTCTTAAAGTGATTTATTGATGTCTATCTTGATAAATTATTATAGGAAATCGTTGTTTTCAAATCGTATTTCGTTTTTGTAGGGAAGAGATTTTCGCAAGTGCAGACGCAGCGTATGTGTTAGCATATTCAATTATAATGTTGACAACAGATTTGCACAGTGATCAAGTAAGTTTCTTTATACCGGGTGTCCCAGAAAAGGCTACGGATTTGATTGAGTCTAACGATGAGAATATTACCTAAAGTGCTACGACAAGGTTTTGCTGTTACTCATTGATTGTTAACTAAATCAAAAATACCTTGTTTGACATATTTGGTGCCTTGTAGCATGAGATATTAATTTTCGAAGTTGAAATTGTGTGTCCACCCTCAAACCAAAGCTTTATTTTGTTCAGTATGTTCAGTGTTTATGTTCAGTAGGTTTATGTTCAGTGTGTTCATGTTCACTGTGTTAATGTTCAGTATGTTCAGTACAGTGATGTATTCAAATGTTTATGTTCAGTACATATTTATGTTCAGTATGTTTTGTGCTCAGTATGTTCAGTACAGTGGTATGTTCAGTATGTTTATGCTCAATACATGTTTATGTTCAGTATGTTTATGCTCAGTGTGTTCAGTACAGTAACATGGGCACTAACAACGGTTTTTTTTGCAGGTAAAAAGGAAAATGTCAAAAGAACAATACATAACAATGAACAAAGGAATTAATGACAGTAAGGATTTACCGAGAGAATATTTGGAAAAAATTTACGATGAAATCGCACTCAGTGGAATTAAAATGAAACATCCAGTCAAAGATAGTCATAGAACGATTAGTTTATGTAAGTTACAAAATATTTGAATTTTTGAAGTTTTGAATTTGAATCTTAGGCAAGTTAATTTTTAATTGAATCTCACATTTGCATTGTTTTTCTTTATTTTTCACGACAACGAACAAATTTAACATTATGAATAATAAGATTGTAAATGTATGTATAGTGTTTGATTTTATTGTTGTATTGCCTTGGTTCCTGCTTGCCATAATATACGCCATGTTATACAGAGGACGACGAGAGATCAGTCCACGCCACACAACACGATCTTCCATACAAGAAGCTAATGTAAAGTGTGCAACAGTTGCCTTTTTGAAAAACATAGCCTAAAATAAGACTTATTTCTTTGGAATCGGTCGGTCTGGATAACAGGTTATATGGAAAGCATTGTCGTTTTTGGAATTCATCAAGTTCAGAAACATAGAATTTATGAGGATCTGGGAATATTTTTGGTTGAAAGCTAAAATGTAAAACAATGTAATGTCATTGTATATAAAGTTATTCAAATTCAATTTTATTCGTAAAATACAAGAGTTGCATGTCAAAATAGAATCTTGAAAATTCTTGTATTCTACGCGATCCAAGGGAAGCAGAGCTTATCGAGTTTGGACCGCAAAATTAAAAGTTTTGAAAAAAGAACAGCAAGCAATTACAATACTACAATAATAGCAAAGTACAAATTACAATCAAGACAAAAACAGCAACAGCAAAAACTGTTTTTTTTTAATTGTATGGTTAGTTATTCAATTATAATTTTCTTTAATTTGTCTGCAAACTGTTTCCGATTTCATATATTTTTTTTAAGCGAGGAAGGCAAAGCATTATAACTGTACGATTGTTTATTAATATTTGTTAATTATCAGATATGTTGACTGAAAAACAAAGGCGCACAATTTATTTACAAGAAATGGAAATGATGGCACAAACCGCAAAATCGAAAATGGAAGATGCAAAAAGCGTTGATATGACGTTTTTACAAGCTTCTCACATCGAGCATGTTAGGCCCATGTTCAGGGTATGTGTAACATTAAACTTTTGTAAATTTTGCTATTTTGTATTTCCGTTTATTTAGATCTAAAGAAGCCCTGTATGCCAGCCAGGGCAAAATATTAGCAACAAAAATATTGTCGAATTTATCCTTTTTTGCGTCGTTGCTGTTTTTTATTTTATTGTCTACTTCGTCGCAAGCATACTTCCTGGATCCAATAAGCCTGCAATAGTGACCTTTTCTGAAAGCACATTATATTTGTTTTTTTTTTAATAAGGCACTTGACATTTATTCTAAAATGCAATGCGTCTGAACAAATTGCTGGCATGCAAAGCGTCAAATATGTAACGAGAATACAAAGCGTCTAAAAAAATCTGTCATGGTTATAACGTTGTCATCCATTAAAAAAGAAGTTTAAATTTGTTGATAATAGAATCTTTAGTTTTATTGTGACTAATATGGTAATCATTATCAATGAATGCTCTAATTGTCATACTTAATTTTATCATCACAGGTTTCTTGGACCCCAATGTTAGCAGCATTCAGCGTTGGTGTTCAGGACAATGATGACACGAATGTTATTTCATTATGCTTAGATGGGATCAGATGTGCCATAAGAATATCATGCATATTTCAAATGCAGGTAATGTCTTATTTGTCATTTTTAATCATGACAGATATTGCAGATATTTGTTATTTATACTGGTTATCTTTTTATATTAATATACATACAATTTTATGTCATTTTTAACTTGAAACAGACAGTTTACATGGACAATGTTCCAGAAATCACTAAGAGCTGGAGGTGAAATCATATCCGATCTCCTTCTTTGGCAACCAGAAAAGGGAGAAACTTACTTATCCGGTGTGATTTCCAGAGACAAAGGCATTAATAAGGAGGACGGGAAACAGAAATTGCGAGTCGAGAAGCGTGGAAGAAAGTTTTGGCATGATGATGATGTTCCAGAAATATGTTTATTTTGCGTCCATTTCTACCCAGTAATTATGCTACGAACCAACCATAAATTTTTGTGATTTTAATTTATAGCCGTAAAGTAATTAAGCGGCCTTGGCTAAATTTGAGCGGGTAGAAATGCGTAGCCTCAGATCGTTTGTTTTATTTTCTCATAAAATTCTTTTCAGCTTGAAAGAGATGCGTTTGTCCAAGCTCTCTGTCAATTCAGCTTGCTAACAGCAAATGCAGTTATTACCGAAATGAAGGCTAAAAACATTGATACCATAAAAACGTTAATTACAGTGGCATACACCGATGGCAATAATCTTGGGCATTCGTGGTTTGAGGTAACTAATTGTTAGTACTTATAAATATACGTTATTGAACTTTTCATGCTCAGATTTATTTGTAATTAGCTGGCAAATTCTCTTTAAGCTTTATTTAGTAATGGGTAGCCTAAAAATTAAAAGATAAAATTGCGTTGAAATACTTGAAAACAATTATGAATTATGCCCGCACTTACCTCCTCGTAATATACATTTTAATGTTGTTTATCTGTGGGCCATATTGCTTTTCCAGGGTGAAATAGTTAATTCTGATACACAACGTTTAATGCAATGGAAACTTTACTTTTAACATCTTTATTTTTAACATCATCCAGAAATATCTCACCATCAAATTACCTCACCATCACATTACCTGATCCTTGCGCGCCCGGATTTATTTATGACTAAGGGGTAAATCTCATTTAGTTTTTAATTTTTAGGGGGTAACACAACAAAGCTTGATTAATTCAATAAATAAACGTATCTTAATATTATCCTTAAAAAATATAGTAAATTGTGTTGGCATCTTTCTCCTTAAAATATAACATTTTACGTTGATTAGCAATGGGCCATAATTATTCACCGGGGGTGGTAGGATTAACATCAATTTTCTTTAGCCCCCATTTTCTTTAGCTTTTGTTTTTTTCTTTTTTCTCTGCGGTGAATAAAATTTGATGGATCGCTAATTTTCTTGTCATCCAAAGTGTTGAGTTCATTTTACTTTTTTGTAGTAAAATGGTAATTCATCTTTGGTAAATTATTTTTTTTGGTTAATTCCTTTAATATTTGGGTTGATTTTTGAACAAAGCCAGCCTAAAAGGACATCCGAACATTGCAAATATTGTGTGTCACCCCCGGATTTATTTCTTGTAATTATGTAAATAATAATATAAATAATATGTTGCAGGGGGTAGAACACAAACCAACTCAATTTAAAGAATATACTTATGTTAAAATCTATGAAATTATTTGTAAAGTTATTTTGTTGGATAATTTAAAAATCTACAATTACATCTTCCAGACCAGAATTATTTATTTTGAATTGTCATTCACTTGTTTTGTCATCAGACAACGTTTTTGTTTTGTAGATTCTCCAGTGTATATCACATTTAGAGCTTCTTCAGTTGATTGGCACAGGTGTAAAACCACGATACATGGTTGGGTCATCAGGCCATGGTTCTTCTGCAGGGACATCTTACGGTGCTTCTGCACAGGACCGACATGGAGGTATAGAGAAAAACCTTGGTGCTTTTCTGCATTCTTTTTAATTGATATTACAGTAAACTTTGATTAAAATCGAGAAATATTTAGCAAAATAAGTGTTGAGCAAACTTTGAAGATTTTTATTTTGGAACTATGACTCAACCTATGGAGCATTATATGTCATCACCATATGCATGTTTTTGTTTTTAAATTAGCCTTATTTGCAAACCATTATATGTCATCACCATATGCATACTTTTGCTCATATACATAGCCTCATTTACAAACTATTATATGTCATCATCTAATGCATGCTTTTGTCAGCCTTATTTACAAACCATTCTGTGATAGTTATGCTTTTTTGTTTTTACGATTTGTTATAGCTGCATTTGTGAGTTTCTTGTCGCTTTATTTTGTTGCTTATTTATCCCTTACTTTATCACAAATAAATATAAATAAAATTGCGATAAATGATTTCAACTTTTCGAAATGTAAAATGCAACGCAGGCACAGTTTTCTCTGATATTGAGATTTTTTTTAGGCATGATTGATGCAAAGAAATTATCGAGTTTGCAAGAATCTGTTGGGGAGACTTCATCGCAAAGCATTGTGGTAGCTGTTGACAGAATATTTACTGGTTCAGTAAGACTAGACGGAGAAGCAATTGGTAAATCAATTTTCACGTGTGCTTTACTTTGCATATATGTAACCTTTTCATACCCCTAGATTTCTTTTTAATTACAGATAAATCCTATCTGTGTTTTTGTTGTGGAGAGGATACCACAGGAAGCCAATTTTTATTTATGATTTAGTAAATCAAGGAATAAATTACGATTTTTAATAACTATCAAATTTTCATGGAATGAGACTTTACCATTGGGTCATATGGCTTTTTTAGGATAAAAGGGTTAAATCGATTACATGGTATATGTACATGGTATATGGTATACATGGTATATATACATATATATATATATATATATATATATATAAAATAAATAATTTTGTTTTTATTCTAGTTGATTTTGTGACTGCACTTGCTGCTGTTTCCATGGACGAGTTATCGAACCCTTCTTCACCTCGAATGTTTGGTTTGCAAAAAATTGTGGAGATTACATATTATAACATGAATCGAATTCGATTGCAATGGTCAAGAATATGGGCTGTTCTTGGGGAATACTTCAATAAGGTTTGAATTTGAAGTTTCAATTGCTGCGGAGCATAATGTATACTTACTTGCTGTTGTCTTCTAAACACTCCAAAAATTTGGTGAATTTCAACTTTAAAATTTTGAACTCTTGAAAGCTCTTCTCTATGGCCTTGAAAAGTTTCCTTAAATGCAAATGAATGCTTTCTGGACCACATTGAATTAAACACATCTACAAACCTTAGCGTTTTCAAGTTGTCAAGAAAAGCTATGTCCTCCCAAGACCTCTGTCATCAAATTTTGTGAGTCAGTTAAAAATTTAAAAATCTCATGTTCCACGTAAGACCACAGGGTAGATTCGTGTATTAATGCCATGTAAGGCACATTCTATACTTACTGTGGTATCATTTAATAGTTTTTTTTTTGTCGAACATGTGCATTAAAAATGTTTTTATTTTGATTGTTTCATTAATATATCCAGATCAATAAAAGACCTTAAAAAAGTATTATATATTTTTTTCATTCAAATATTTTTAATCGTATTTTCAGGTGGGAAGCAATCCAAACGAGGAAGTGGCTTTCTTTTGTGTGGATTCACTTCGACAATTATCGATGAAATTCTTGGAAAAAGGAGAGCTGTCGAATTTTCACTTTCAGAAAGATTTCCTTCGACCGTTTGAGTACACTATGAAGAAAAATAAGTAAGTTTCAACATTCTGTGGAAATCGCGGCTTATTGATGTATTTAAGATGTATTTTTTAATCTAACGCCTGACAACATGTGATATAACTTTCATACAGGAATATTTACAGATATCATTCATATCAAAATATCTACAGATATCATTACAGGAATATCTACAGATATCATTCATATTAATATTTTCTCCGTATTTTAGTTCCTCTACCATACGTGATATGGTTGTGCGATGCGTTGCTCAGATGGTCAACTCTCAAGCTCGAAACATCAAATCAGGATGGAAGAATGTTTTCTCTGTCTTCCATTCGGCTGCTTCAGATTTGGACGAAGGAATTGTCGAATTATCTTTTCAAACAACAGGTAAAATCCACCTTCTCTAGTTCAGGCTGCCATTATGAAAATTTAGCGAAATTTTGATCAACAGTTCATATAAATATATTGAGGATACTTTATGCAAATATGTGATGATAATTTATACATACCGTATGGACCAAAAGAAAGTTCAGCCTTTTGCTGGGCTATCCTGCAAATTCTGTTTTTAACTAGGCCATAAAAGTAACGCACACACTCTCCGAAACATTAATTTAAATTTTCAGAGATCACTCGACTTTCTGAGATCACTAGATTTCGAAATTAATTGAAAACATTTATGGAAAGTCTGTTCCGTGAATTCATTACTGCTACATAAAGCCGATCAGACAGATGTGAAATGTAAAAGTATGCTAATTAAAAACAATGGCTAAAACGTTTGATTGGCCATTTACACTTTGCATCTGCCTGATCGACTTCACGCTGTAATTCATGGAATGGCCTTTTCAAAAATGTTTTCAACCATTATTATGTTTTTATTTTACAACTATTTGTTCTCGTTGTCTACATTTGTTTACTTTTTCTAACAGCAATAATCTTTGAAAAACATTTCTCCGTGACGGTGGAATCATTTCAAGATGCCATAAAATGTTTGTCAGAGTTTTCATGCAATGCAGCATTTCCAGATACCAGCATGGAAGCAATACGACTGATTAGGCATTGCGGAAAATATGTTTACGAAAATCCAGTGGTATTTATTTGTTTTGTCTTTTATTATATATATATACTTTTATAAAAGAAAGTCACAAAACAGTATAGAATGTTACATGAATTACCACTACCTGAACTCCATAAAGCATAATACTGCATTGTTGATGAATAATACGAAACGTCGTATTTTTAAAAGTTATAACCCTACGTCGTTGCCGCAAGTACAAAAATAGATCTAATTGGTCGAGAACGTTCGAAACTAACGTCATAGTAGGGAATTGCGAACCTTATATTAACTAGTTTGAAATCGTATTGGGAAATACAAAGCCCGAGGTTAGCAGTACAGAATGAGCTTGATTTTAGGTCAGTTTGCTTCATACTGTTTATTACCCGGCCTAGTAGGCCAATTAATGATGTTGGAGTAGTTTCACTCTTGCAATACAGCTACAGATTCAATGTCGGTTTCAAGGAATTTCGTTGCAGATGCAAAACAATGATTCCACTCCAAGGTCAAACGAATATTGTTCGACAACAAAGTCCTCATTTATCTGCATCCCAACGACTCAAATGAAAGATACAGGTTACAAGGAAGTTGTATGCATAGAAACCATTTGTATCGCTGTGTACAACTGCCCAACCAATTGAGACGCTAGAACCCCTATAAAGTTGCCCGGAACCATACAGTAACTAATTCCTTGCAAGCTCATTTTTGCACTGAAAGCTTCATGTTAATATTTTCTGGCATTGCCATCAATTCTCTTTACCCCTCTTTCTTTAGCTTTTGTTTTTTTCTTTTTTCTCTGCGGTGAATAAGATTTGATGGATCGCTAATTTTCTTGTCATCCAAAGTGTTGAGTTCATTTTACTTTTTTGTAGTAAAATGGTAATTCATCTTTGGTAAATTATTTTTTTGGTTAATTCCTTTGATATTTGGGTTGATTTTTCAACAAATCCAACCTAAAAGGACATCCGAACATTGCAAATATTGTGTGTGTCACCTCCGGATTTATTTCTAGTAAATATGTAAATAATGATATGAATTGTATGTTGCAGGCGGGTAGCAGTTATTATAGGCTTGCTAAAAACTTTAAGAAAATTTTAATAAATTATTAATGAATTATTACATACCCATAAATTGTTTAAAAAAAATTATTTCATTGAGGTTTTTATTCTACTTCCTGCAGAATGAAAAGTGAGATAGGATCTACTTGTTAAATGATAATAAATCTGTTTGATTAACCCTTTCATCCCTGGATTTATCTTTGACAAACAGGCAAACCGTGTGTAGTTTATTTTGCCGGGGATAGCACAAACCAACAAATCAATATCAACATCTACACCTTAATAGTGTCAGGCTTTACGTTGTCTATGAGCAGACCACGTGGCTATATCTATGAGCAGACCATATGAAACGGTTAACAAGAAAAAATAAAACACCAAACTTTACTAAAATCTGGAAACCTTTCCATTAAAGTATTTTTTGCTCTATTAGATATTTAACTAATATGATAATCGAAAATTTATAATAATATTACATGATATCGATTTGTGTGTGTGTATATTTTTGATTTATTTGTACATTAATTTTCATGTTTATTCGCAGATGTTCAAAGAACACTTTGTAGAAGATCCTGGCACAAACGAGACTGACAGAATATGGGTTCGAGGCTGGTTTCCAGTCATTTTCGAGTTGTCGTGTATCATCAGTCGATGCAAGCTGGATGTTAGAACGAGGTTTGTAATCAAGATTTATTCCTTTGGAGAGAAGCTATAAACTATTTTGCGCCATTTTGATGAGAAAGACTTTCAAAATTTCTTCTATTGGGGAGGAATCAACATTTTCAATGATCTATTTCATTTATTTTTAAGAGAAACCCTTTGGTGAGATTACTTTTCTGTGAAGATGAGTTAATGTTGACCGCTGCTGTGGAGGAGCTTTTACTGTTGATAATTCAGTATGCTTGAATTTGACATAACATGCTTCAATTTATAGTTTGATACCTTGTTTGACAAAATCTACCCAGTAATCACCGAGATATGCTCAATGAAACTAACTGCTGTTAAAATGTTCTGAAAATACTACATGATAGCTTCGAGAAAGTCATCAACGTTGGCTTTCCTTTAGTGTAGTGTTTCCCTCAGGGTTTACTATGAAGATTTTGGCAAGTAAGGTATCAAATTTTAAGTTGAAGCCTCTTCCGTCCATGCCAAACGAAAACAAAACTATCGAGGTCCATTGCAGCTTTGCAAACATGAAGGTATCTTTATGCTTACCTACTGCAGCATTATAAACGTATGCGCCTATGAAACAGTCATGCCATGCCATATGCCATAAAAGCGGACATTTACTGTTTCGTTTCTAACGAAGATCTCTGAATTTATCTACCTAAAGAGCACTTTTAATTTAGACGGTGGCTTTTTGCACGAATTGTGTCCGCTTTATAAAGATTACGCAAGAGTTATAGACAAATTTATTTCAGCATAACAAAGTTTTTACCTTCATGCTTACCCATTTGCAGCAAGGACCTTCATTGCAGCTTTATAAATTTGGAGAGATGAGTTCTAAATGTTTTATTTTTTGTATTTTGACAGAGCTTTGACAGTGATGTTTGAGATTATGAAATCATATGGGCATACATTTTATAAACATTGGTGGAAGGAGATATTCAAAGTTGTTTTTCGAATTTTTGACAGCATGAAACTACCGGATCAACAGATTGATTGGATGGAGGTACTAATTATTAACACGGTTTCACTCCGGGAGAGGTTATTTAGCCTATTGCTAAACAACATAAAGTGTTATATTTTGCAGGGGGTAAACGCAGGCGGAATTGTATTGTTATTTCTGAGATTCCGTTTATTTAAAAGTTGTTAGTCATTAAAAATCATAACTTTATTCATTATTTCATTCCTAAAAGGACCAGACAAAATATTGTGTTTGTTTTAGAGGCTTTAGGATAAATTAATTTTTTAAATTGATTTTGTTTGGTTTTCCTGTTAATTGGAAATAAATCCGGAGGTTAAATGTTGTTGTTGTGGTTTTTTTTTTGATTTTTGATTTTTTATTTTTCTAAATGTGAAACTAGATGTACAGCAGATTTAAACATACTTGAGGGAGTTCATATACTGCACTCTTTCGTATTTATTGCAACTCTATGTGTATTGTTACTTGCATTGAGCAGATCTTTTTTGTCCTAGAAAGCAGAATGGATGACGACTACTTGCAATCATGCTCTTTATGCTATAGTTGATGTCTTTACTCAGTATTTCGATGATTTGGCGGATGTTCTTTTGGCTGATATGTATCACCAGCTGGTTTGGTGTGTTCAACAAGGTAAGCCTGGTTTATACATTTAATTCGAAATCTGAGAAGGAAATTTTGCGTTATTTGTGCTATTTCAAACAGACTTTTTTGGAATTGCTTACGTACCCTTAAAATTTATTCTGATTAAAAGAAAGTATCTTTATTCCATGCATCTTGTGAAGAGACACTCTTTCTTCGGAAAGCATATGATTTTTACAACAAAATTTGTTTGAGATTTTAAGAGATTTTATACAGTGAAATACACCTTTCATCTTGTATTGTATTTACTTGTTTACTCGTCTTCATTAGCTTACTCGGCCTAAGCAAGATATAAGTTATGCTTCCCTTGGCTGGTATAGAGTACAGCTTTTTAAAAACATATTTTTCATTTGTTTACTTAAAGATAACGAGCAGCTGGCACGCTCTGGGGTGAACTGTCTTGAAAATTTGGTTGTTTCGAATGGACAGCGCTTTACTGTGGAAATCTGGGCAATGACGTGTACGTGCATCCGTGACATATTTCAAGCCTCACTTCCACACAAACTTTTGACATGGAGGCCAGAAGGACACGGTGATAGCACTCCAACTTACACACCAACGACTCCTAACTCCAAACAGAATGAAGCATCAGGCAGTCAAAATGAACATCGCATCAGTCACCATTTGCAAGGACATCGTGGTAAGTTGGATATTCTGTGGTCAGTTATCCTTTGTTCATTTTACTATGGGTATGTTTGGTGGATTGTGAACATGATATTTTTTACATACATGGTTCCTGCAATTTGAAGTTTTTTTAATTTTAGAAATGACAGCTGAATGTACATTTTTCTTTCAAAATTAGCCACATTTTGCTTAAGGATTTAACTTTTTAAATATATTTTCAGAAAAAACTTATCCAGCAGAAAATTTGCTGGGAGCGGTGCTCACCTGGATTAATGGTTTTAACTAAAATTGACACTGTATGAAGTTTGACACTTTTACACCATTGTACCATGACATCTTTTATTGTCATTTAATACTTTTGACAGGTAGGCCAGGGGACGATGATGCATGTGATGTGAATGAGGGGGATGATATCAGCATACATAGCTTGCCAATGATGCCTGCGATGCCGATGACCCGAGCAGCGTCAAGAGACAGCTTACATTCCATAACGAGGCAAAGTAAGAATATATTTGTTTTTTCATTTCGTTTCAATTTGTTTTAATTTGTATTAATCTGTTTGTTTATTTTACCATATCACATCAAACTCTGCTCTGCTCTGCTCTGCTCTGCTCTGCTCTGCTCTGCTCTGCTCTGCTCTGCTCTGCTCTGCTCTGCTCTGCT
>JAYJMH010033990.1:0-16422 GCA_036873815.1 Phacellophora camtschatica
AAGAAGATTTAGCTGCATCGTTAATTGTTTGAATTGCACAGATGGTCTTCTTCGACAATATCTTCGTTTTCGATTTATCACTTGGAACTTGGTTTTCTTGCAATTCCCAATTGAGATTATTTGAAAGGTGTACCAATAACGAGAAACAAGATTTAGAGCTAATTTGAGTGAACCTGATGGATCGGGCTGGAAAAATTTTCCGGGGTTCCCTCGGACCCCAGTTTGACTCGCTTCTATCCCCTTCCGGCATTGTTTTCAACGCATCCCTAATTTGAGCAGTGATAAAAATTCCGTCAAGTAGACTGAACTTGTAAATTATTATAGAAGAGGAATGGACTATAGATGTGAATTAATTCGGATAGTTACAATGCATGAACTTTTTTCTGAGTCTAAGGGTGCAGTTTTTACCCCTGTACCCTTTATGGGTTATTGCTTTCAGAGCCTTTTTTGTTAAAATCGGGTATTTTCCTCTTTTCAAAACAATTTTGATCTTTCTGCAACAGAAGGCACTTCTGAAACATAAGAATGTTATTATTGCTAAGGAGTTACTAGGTCGTGACGCCCCATTTTTTAAGATCAAAGTATCATATCTCCGGATCTAAAAAAGATATCAAGATTCTGTAAATGCGGTCTTATCCATTTTTGAAAAATCATTCTCTTGGTATTAAGTTGATTTTGTTATCTATTAAGTGAAACGTTCAAAAAGAGCTTTATTTTCTATGAAGGCTCAGTACCGAATTTTCAATGTTTGACCCCCCGTCATTTCTACATGCACCATGTTAAAATTGTCTATCATACCATTTCTGACTACTAGGGTCATACCTTTTATGAAAATCACAACCAATGATATTCCCCCCCAAGTGGTAGTGACAACCCCTATTTTCAGCTATCGGCTCATGGACTATATGAAACCTTTCTCACTTTACCAAATCAACGTTATCAGACTTTTCGAACTCGTTGAGCTTTTTATGTTCCTCAAATCTAGTTTAAACCAGATTCCGGATTTTTCTTTTTGGTCTCTTCGGATTTCAAAAATTCTGGATCAAACTGCTGTAATACGTTTGATAATAGCTATATATAATAATCCTATAATATATATTTTCTAACATTGTCTTACATTGTCTAACACGGAATTTTCTGCTGTATATTTTTGTCCCAGAAAGAGTTTTTGACAAACAAAGTTACGTTTTTCTGAAAATTTTAATGAAAAAGGTAAATCCTGAAGCAAAATGTGGTTAATTTTTAATGATAAATAAACATTCAACTATCATATTAACAATTAAGAAAATTCAAATTTCAGGATTCATGTATGTAAAACACTTCTGAACATAGTACTGCTCACAGTAGGCAAATCTGCTAATTTTGTGAAATTGGCGGTAACTTTTTACTAAAAAATTAGATTCTCCTTTAAACGAAAAAATTTTATTGGCTTCTGTTGGGCTGTATAAAACTATGTCAAGTTCCTATAAAAAGCACTGCTGTTTTCAAAGTCATATTTTTTATATTTTCGATAGGAGGCTCAAGCATACTCAGAAGAAAACGGATTGTTTTTTATGGAAACGTCAGCGAAGACTGCAAGGAATGTCCAAGAATTATTTCTTGCCATTGGTGTGTATTTTCTATTTTTTTGTGTATTTTTGACAATAGTACAGATTGGTACATAATATGACTGAAACTATACATATATATATATACTTCTTTAATACATATACGAAGTTTCGTCAATTATAGATACAGCGATTATTTGATAAAAATGTTTCCATTTAACTATAGTTTTAACCCTATTCTACATGGGATAGTCATTATGCTCTCAACTTTATATAAAGATTTATCCCCTTTTATACTGATGATGAAATTCTCTGAGTCCTTGACTTTTACTAAAGTTTTATAGTCTACAAGATTCAAAACATTTTATTGCAACTTGATATGTCACCTAACCAGTAAATGCCCATATTTTGAAATAGGTTTCAAAGTAAAACACTTTATCAACCGTAGTTTTGTTCCTACTCTCACAATGAAGCTATAATTGGTATTGTTATCTATGACATAATATATTTTGATGACGTCATTGTTTCCCTGCCCTCGTCATACATCGTCAACATTCGTATTCACCAACTAAAGCTAAAGCATACTAGCACACCCCAAAGGAAATTCTCTGCCCACAACCATTGTATCAACCATTTAAAATTTAAAGGATATAACACACGTCCAGAGCATAATTCCCTATCCCCAAAGTTCGTAACCACACCACAAGATGGGGGATTGGGGGAGGGAAGGAGAGATGAAAACTTTATGGACACGCTACGACGTGTTGTGAAAGTCAGCAATACGGCAAGACTGAGAGCCGTACTGCTGGACTTGAAAGTGCGGAGAATTGATCCGCAGGCCAAGAGAGGGTTGATTTGCTTTTGTCATCGTCATCTTTTTAATTAATTTTGTTTGCTTGCGCTGCTTCATGTAAAGTTGAGACTTAGAAACTCATAACGTGGAGCCGAAAGTGTTAACTTTTACTCATGTAATACTTAAAGGTGGTTAACGGATTTATGAATATAATAACAAATATTAATACAATTTGTTTCTTGCAGCCAAAAAACTCCCTAAGAATCAAGAAACTCAAGGTGCAAGTGCTGGAACGTCTTCTAGAGGTGGTGTACAGCTCTCGAACAAGGACTCAGAACGCCGCGAGAGCAAATCTTGCTGCGGAGGAGGAGGAGGAGGAAGTGGTAATTAATGTTTGAATTTCGGAAATCAAAAAAAGTGATTCTTAAAACATCGATCGATACAGACTTTTATTTTGGGCTGTATTTGTGATGATTGCATGCTATCAGGGCAAACTTCAATTTATATATATATATATATATATATACATCTTATTTCTTTGGCAGAGCACATGTAGTACCGTTTGTAGGGTTAAGTGTAGAAATAAGATCTAATTCAGACGTCATCTTGATTAAGACAACACGTGTACAGAAACGGTTTTTGGGCTAATTGGTTGGTCACCATGATTTTAATGGAAATTTTGTGTTTTGCACATAACTAATAAATGTAAAAATAAGATCGAGATGTCGTGATTTTTAGCAATACACGTTTTGAAACTCAGAGCTCAAAACATGTTTTGGTACATTGGTTGGTTTATGAAACATGATTTTAATGGCAATTTTGTGTTTTTTTGTGCTTATTGGAGAGGAGAAAATCGAGAACGAGCAATCCGCACCAGCGTATGCGAGAGAAGCAACTCAGTACACCTCATGAGGATGAGATTTATTCCGGACATGTGCCAGAACGCAGAGATAAAAACAGTTTTTAAGCTATTCTGTTTACCCACATAGACTTGTTTTGCCTACGACTATAGTACATATAGGCATTATCTACTACAACTGGTCTTGATAGCTTTAAAATACCACTGGTGATTTTAGCTGGGGTAAATATTCTTCAGAATACTGAAATAGGCCACTGGTGAAAAATAATGAAAAATTGCTTGTGATTCCCGTTGGTAAATTTTATATCGAACGGGGAAGGAAAATGGAACCTAACTCATTGCTGGGTGGGGATTGAATTATCGGGAAGAATATTTACCCCTGTGTCATTTATAAAGCTATATTAATTGAATACAACCTGATACATAATCTGGAGTACATAAATGCAAACTTGTCCATGTAATTGTTTTGGTGTTTTTCGTTAATAATCACAACGTAACGCGTAATATTTTCAACACTTCTGTCATAATTTAGTTTCATGTCAGTTCAATATTATGTAGCACGCTTTTAAGTAGTTTAAATCTCTTTAGAACAGGGAGAATTTTGTAAAACAAAAGATTGCACTTTCAAGCATGACAATTCTATTCCAAAGAAAAATTTCACACTCTGAATACGCTCAATCAAATCAAAATAAACTAAAGACAGCAGCTTTAAGATTTAGTTCATCATGATTTTCTTGGCTGCGTTGAAGGTGTTGAAATCCATTCTTTACAATAACAGATCACATTGTCATCTTTTAAACCGCAATCTTGTGTTTTACGAAATTCCCCTGTTTCTCTTCACTATAATTTAATAATCGTATTGATTCGAGGTACTTTATTAACAATAAGAAACAAATCAAATCGAGTGGATTTTTTCTCTCAATGAGTTGCCAATGTCCAATTTTTTTTGCATTATCTTTGGCTTATTAACTTTCAGTTATTTAACTGGACATAATTTGTATGTATTTTTTATTATTTTTTAATATCTGAATTTGATCAATGCTGTATCTCTTCAGGTACTTCCTAAAATTTGCTGAAAAATCTTATTTTCCTTTTTTGAACTGTTGAAAAATATCTAAAAGGATTATATATGGTTTTCTTTATGAATTCGGTTTAGGTACCCTAACGGGGCATCAGAGTGTTTTTTTAATAGGAAAAAATCTTGTATTCTTCTTTTTTACATTCTTTTTACTTTTTTTAATGTTGTCTTCAATGGAGGCAAAACTCACAAATTCTCCACGAATGAGATATTGTTTCAGTCTATTCTAATTTAGGTCATGTGTATATGAACCCGGGCTGGCTTTATGTCGGCTGTGTGCGGTATATTTCATCCCGCTTACATGAGAAAAATTAGCCGGGCTTTACTTGCCATTCAAGGTCACATGTTGGAAGATATTCAGAACACGCATGCGAGCTTCATTCTCAAAACTGGCCCGGGGCCGGAGCATTTATATGAGAAAAATTTTTATTTACAATTTGGTCCGTTAATTTTCGTCTGTAATTCTTAGATAATTTCTTTCCACTCTTGTTCCACAGAGAGGAAAATTCCGCGTGCGGCCAACTCTGTTTGGCTTGCGGAAAGGGAGCGTCGCTAAAACCCATTCAACATTTTTTCGAAATTGCAATTACGAACAAAATGGGAATTTGTCTGCTTGGCATTTTTTGGTTTTGGTGGAAATTGGGCTTTAGCAGATTTTTGAATTGAGGAAAATAATTGATTTGCTTTCTGTAAATACCAAGCTTGATCAGTAACATAACGTGATACTTGAACCATCTTGATATATGATATTTGAGAATGGAAATTACCAATTTTTGGCACTGCCAGCATTTATTTGTTGAAATAAATGTTTTACAGAGTCATTGTAAACAACAAAAGAACTACATAGCGCAGTGCAGTGCATTATCTCCAGTATGACATACAGGTATTTAAGTTACCGTGTTCTCTCCAAAGAAATCAGAAAGATAACTTTTGGCCCTGTGAACCCTTAGTCTTTTTTTTGGGTCACATGGTAACATTTCCTTTTAGAATATCCCTAGGTAGGCGATCCCAATTCAATATTAGGGTAATTCTTTCGAATCTCTTGGGAGTAAAATTCACACGAGATTTTATTGCTTCATATGATTCTGAGATAATCAAAGGGCAGAAAGTGCAAATCCAAAGTTTTTGAAAGTTTTTTGTTCTAAAATACCCCTGCGTGTGCAAATCCAAGCCGAATCAGGGGTAATTCTTCCAAATCTCGTGCGAGTAAAATCTAGACGAGATCTTATTGATTGATATGATCGAGCTAATCAAACGCCAAAGGTTAAAAATGCATGGAGGATTTCTTTTTAAAATATATCTAGGTACGCAAATCTCATTTGAATATAGGGGGTAATTCTTTTGAATCCCTTGGGAGTAAAATGTTGACACAAAATTTGTTTATTTGATAAGTCTGAGCTAATGAGAACGCCAAAAGAAACTGAATGTACATGGAGTTGATCCTTTTAAAATATCCTTGGGTACGCAAACCCCAATTGAATGTAAGGGTGATTCTTTCGAATCTCCTGGGAGAAAATGTTGACACGATATCTTATTGCTTGATATGACTGAGCTAATCAGAACGCCAAAAAGCACAGAAAATACACGGAGTATTTCCTTTTAAAATTTTCTGGGTACACACAGCACATCCCAGGTGAATATAGGGGTAATTCTTCTAAATCTGCTTGAAGTATAATGTTCACAGGTCATTGTTTGGTGTGACTGAGCTAATCAGAACGCTAAAACGCGCAACAGTACTCGGAGCATTTCCTTTCAAAATATCTCTAGATTCGCATATCCAAATTACAGATAGGGTATCATTGTTTTGAATCTCCTGGGAGCGAAATGTTAGAAGGATATATTGTTGTCTGAATACTGAGATAATCAGAACGCCAAAAAGATCGGAAAGTACGTGGAGTATTTCCTTTTAAAACAACCCTAGGTTTGCAAATCCCAATTTAATATAGGTCATCATTCCTTCGAATACCATGGCAGAACAATGTTGGCACTAGATCTTTTTTCTATATCTGAGCTAATCAGATTGCCAAGAGAAGCTTTGAAAATGCAATTGGATTATTTCCTTCTAGAACTTCTCTCTTGCACAACTTCCATTTGGATACAGAGGTGATTCTTTCGAAACTCCTGTGTGAAAATGTTGACACTAGATCTTTATCTTTGATATGACTGAGTTAATCAGAAGTCCCATATTAATCAGAAGGCCCTATAAATGTTACTCACTGAAAGCAAGAGATTGACTTCAAAATGAATATTTTCCACTGTCCTGGGTGCACTGCATCATTTCTACACTAAAAATAACTTTGAAAACTCAATAGGGAAAAACTTTCCCAAATTGTAAAAATTTTCACCACTGAATCCTTATAAATTGCTACCCCTTAAAACAGTCAAGTTTCAGCTAATTTCGTTTCAAAAGAAATATTTCCCACTGGCATGAGTATTGTGGATCCCTTCTACAGCAAAAATTAATCTAAAAAGCTGATAGGGAAAAATTTCCGCATTGTTGAAAATTTTCGATACTTTTGGGTGGTTAACTTTATCCCGTGAATGATTCAAGTTAGAGATATAGTTTTGCTTTAAAATAGAAATTTCACACTGCTCTGGGTATAGTGGATCACTTCTACAGATAAGAGCAATTTAAAAGGCAAATTTTTCTTTTTGGTTGCGTAATTTCATTTTTAAATTCATTTCAATTCAAGATTGAGATAAGTTTGCTTCAAAAACGAAACTCTCAATGCGAAAACCTACCCCGTGAGACATGCAAGCAACATTTTTCTGATTTTCGAAGTAGGTAGTTATATGAACACATGCAATTATTATGGAGAAATTCTAAAACTCGCTCTTGGAAAATTTTGAAACTCTTCAACTTCGTCCAGATTTAAAAGCTTCCAATGAAAGTTTCCAATCAATTAAAATTTTGCATAAATGTCGCACGGATTATGTTTTTGCCCTGAAATTTACAAAAGCTTTGAACAGCAAACTGCAAATTAAGAATTGTATCAAAAGACGAGTTCATCTTGACAAGAAGATGAAAGTAAATCCGCAATGTCTTTTTATCCTTTGGTATTCATTTTCTTTCGAAGCTCCGAAATCCGGACAAAAGTAAAGATAATAGATTGCGAAAAGTAGTTAAAAGTATATGTCATGCACATGTTTATCTTTACAGGAGTATGAACGTGAAATTCTCAATGTTCGTTAATCCTGTGGAATAAAATTTCGTTGAAAGCTGATAAATCTGAACAAAGTTAGAGTGTACTCAAGATAATAGATAGCGTAATCAGATGAAAGTTGTGTGGAAGATGAATTTGTCCTTAAAGAAGGATAATTGCGAAGTCATCAACGTTTTACATCCTGTCGATTTCATTTTCATTTGAAGATCCTAAATCGCAACAAGATGAAGAGTTCACTGATGCAAATAGATAGTGGAAGGAAGATCAAAATTGTGGGAACAAAAGTTCGCCTTTACTGGAAGATGAAAGGGAAATCATCCATATTATTTTGAACTCTAGATTTCACTCTCATTGGAACTCCTAATTCTGGAAAAAGTTAAGGTAGTTACTTAAGATATTAGATGGTGGAAAAGAGGTAAAAATTATATCAAAAATTGAAATCATCATTATAGGAGGATGAACAGGAAATTATCAATGTCTTTTAATTGGGAGGAATTCATTATTACTGGATGCTCCCAAATCTCGATATATTTAAAAAGTTTACTTTGGGGCTTTTCATGAGAAACTTCTGCCGTTACGAGATCTCAGACCGGCAAGAGTTTTGGCAAGGTGTGCTAATTTGCCGTGCGTTTACATGGAAACTTCAGGCCAGTCTGAGATTTCCTTTGCGTCTTGCTGCGCATGCGTTTTGCAGGCATAGAAACAAGATAGATTGTTATGTTTGTGTTGATTCTAAATAAAAAGCCTAATGACCCTTTAAATTCAAGAATATTTACATCGAATAGTGCCGCGAGGTGTAAATGCTATTGAGTTTGGTTACGAGAAAACCATCACATCAACCATTCAAAGATTTGAATGCTATGTTCTCCCAACGGTTTTATTAAAGATTTGGATGCTTTGTGCTCTCCAGGTGCGCGCAGTTTGCATGCAATAAAAATTTTGTTTCGCCCCGGTCAGATGAAATCGCGTTTGCATGGAAATCTCAGGCCGGCACGAGATCTCGTTCCCGCACGAGTTGACCGAAATGTACTCAGACCGACACGAGTTCGTTTCGCCTGTTCTGATGTAAACGCTCTGAAGGCCTTGACAAGAGACCAAAGAGAACTCGTGCCGGCCTGAGATCTCGTACCGGGCCCTTTAAGACAATAGATGGCGGAAGGCAGGTGAAAATGTGTCCAACACAAGTGCAACCTTACAAGGGATGAATGTGAAGTCCTCGATGTCTTTTAATTATGTGGATTTCACTTTCATTGAAAACAGGAAGTTGAATTCTCCCAAATCTGGACAGAGTTAAAGAGTTTACTCAAGACAATTGATGGCGCCTGGCAAAGGTACACGATTTTGTCTTTACAGAAAGTGAAATCCTCAGTGCTCGTTAATCCTGTGAGCTACATTTTGATTGGAAGCTTTATTAATTAAATATAATACTCAAGATAGATTAAAATAATACTCAAGCTAAATTAAATACTCAAGATAGTATACAGCGGAAAACAGGAATATTTTGTCGAAAACGAAATTCATCTTTGCAGGAGGACGAAAGTAAAATTCTCAGTATCTTTTAACAGTTTACTTAAGATAATAGATGGCGGTGGGGAGATAAAAAATGCGTCCAAACTAGGCTCATCATTACATGAGGATGAATGTGAAATCCGCAGTGTCTTTTCAATCTGTGGATTTCAATTTAGGTTGAAAATCTTATAACTGGATGAAGCTAATGAATTTTATTGAGACAATTGATGGCGGAAGGCAGGTGAAAATTGTGCCAAAACACAAATTCATCATTACAGATGGATACAAATGGAATCATCTAGGAAATTCACTATCATTGGAAGTTCTTAAATCTAGGCAAAGTTATAAGTTTACTCAAGATAATAGATGGCAGAACGCAGATGAAAAGTTTAGGGAACACAAGTTAGTTTTACAGGGAAATGGTAATAAAATCCACACTGTCTTTTTATTCTGTGGATAGTTGAAATAGATAATAGGAAATAGATGGTTTTCTTCTTCTTCAGCCAGAGCTTCCCATTGTCTGATTGGTCGTCCTCTCGCAACATAAAATTTAGAAACATAAAAGATGAGGTTTATGTTGAACTCACCTAGAGTTGGTTCAAGTAAAACATCGAGAAAAAGACTTATTATTGGGGAAATTCAATTACATTGAGGCATTGTCGAAGAAAGAGAAGAGGGGTTTACATTTGCAATCTTGGATGTTTGAAGACTATGGATATTATTAGATACTTGAGTATATTGGAATATTGAAAGATCATTGACGTAGACATCAAATTGATGAAACTCGACCAAGTAAATTCACGATAAACTGGACTTCCAGGTGATCGTTAACATTTTCGTGTGAACTCAACTCGACTGAAATAAGTTATGTGTGAATTCAACTCAAATACTTCTTTGTATGAAATTAACTCAGATATAAAGGCATATAATGTTGATTAATTAGAAACCAGGAAAATTACAGTTATACAGTACTCTGAATTAAGAGCTTAGAACAAAAACAGTCGAACCCTTTCACTTTCATAATTGAACTTAAATATTGCATTAAATTAAAAAAGAAATTTTAAGATTCTTTAACTTCATCCAGACTTATAGTTTTGAACAGGAAGAAAAGATATTGAGGGTTTCACTTTCATCCTATTGTAAGATGAACTTGCGTTCGACATAATTTCGATCTGCCATCCGTCATCTATTATCTTGCGTAAACTCTTTATCATTGTTCGGATTAAGGAATTCACTATGAAATTAAATCCACAAAGAGAAGAAAGAGTGAGGATTTCACTTTCATTTCACTAAAAACACATTGAGCATTTTACTTTCATCCTCCTGTAAAGATAAACATTTGTTTGACATATTTTTATCTGCCTGCTATCTATTATCTTAAGTAAACTCTGTACTTTTTTCAGATTTAACAGTTACCTACAATCGTTAATTCCTCAATATCAAAGGACATTGAAGCTTTCGCTTTTGACCTCCCGTAAAGACGAACTCGTCCTCGACGCAATGTTAATCTACCTTCCGTAATCTATTATCTTGAGTAAACTCTTTACTTTTGTCAAGATATCAAATCTTCCAATGAAAATGAAATCCACATGACGAAAAGACACTTGGGGGTTCATTTTCATCAACCTATAATGACCAACAGGTGTTTCGACACAATCTATACAACCTCGTTAACTTTGTCCAGATTTGCAAACTTACAACGAAAGGGACATAAACAGGTTTAAGGACATGGACAATTTTGCATTCACCTTAGCGTAAATTCGAACTCATCGTCCACACAATTTTTATTTGCCTTCTTCCATCATCTATCTTGAGTAAACTAATTAACTTTGTCCAGATTTATCATCTTTCATTGGAAGTGAAGTTAACAGATGAAGAGACAATGATGATTTTACTTACATCATCTTGTAATGACGAACTCTTGTCTCGACAAGATTAACATCTGCCTTCCGCTATCTATTGCATGGAGTAAGCTCTTTGAGTTTGTCCACAATGAGCACATTTCAATGAAAGTGAAGTCCATAAGATGAAAGTACGTTAAGTATTTCATATTCCAGACATTTTTCATCGGCCTTACACCATCTATTATCTTGAGTACACTTTAACTTAGTCCAGATTTAGGAGCTTCCAATGAATGTGTAATCCACAGAATGATAAAACATTTAGGATTTCACATTCATCCTCCGGTAATGATAAACTTGGGTTCATCACATTTTTGATCTGCCTTCCACCATCTATTATTTGGAGTCATCTTCCAACATCTGTATAAGTTTCTCCAGATTTATTAACATTCAATAAAAGTGAAATCGACAATTATATTTCTATGGTTGCATGTAGGATTTCACATTGATATCCCTGTGAAGATGAACTTTTAATCCACAAATTTTCATCTGCCTTTTGCCATCTACTTTCTTGAGGAAAATATTCATTTCTGTGCAAATGTATCTGCTTTCAATGAAAGTGTAGTCCACACTATAAAGAACATTGAGGATAGCACTTTCATCCTCCTGTAAAGATGAAATCGCCTTTTGAAACAATTTTATCTGCCTTTCGCCGTCCATCTACATCTACATCTATATCAATACTTTGGAAGACGAATTGGCATTACTGCAAAGGGGTCACTGACCCAAAAGTAAAATTCAAATAAAAACCTAAAGGTCCTAATTACAAAAGTCTCTAAAATACATAATCTAATTACAAATTACTAAGATCTAACTAAGATCTAACTTTCTTAACTTCAGGAATTCCTGATTGTTATCGCAAAAAAATATTTTTATATGATTTAGTCCTACATTGCATATATACAAAGCTAGAAAAGTTGGTATTGTTTTGTCCTGTATTCCTCGTCTTTTTCATTACATAACTTTTAAGTTTTACAGCAGAATCATTTTTTACAATGTCCCTGAATAACGGCAAGCAAGCTTGCCCTCTTCTCTCCTTGAGCAAAGGCAAGTTAATTTCTTTCAACTTTGCCGTCATGCAGCCTGGCTCATGTTTTTTTAAATTCGTTGCAAATCTTGCAGCTCTTCTTTGAACTTTTGTTATCAATTCAACTTGATTAATCATGTAGGGGTCCCATACAGGGGATAAATATTCTAATATGGGACGCACAAGTGTTTTATAGGCTTGAATTTTAATCTCTTGTGGGAAGGGTTTAAGATTCCGCTTCATGAAACCAATTTTTCTATTAGCTTTACCAACTTTCCAATTCAAATCACTCGCTATAGTCACTCCTAGATACTGAGCCTTTGAACATGTTTTAAAATCTTTCCCTTCATCAAGTAGCCTTGAACTACTGGCAACTTTTTCCTGTGGATACTAAGGACATAACATTTGTCAGGGTTAAACACCATCTGCCACTTGTCCGCCCATTCACAAAGACTGTTGAGATTTTTTTGCAGATTCTGCGCATCTGCATCATTTTTCACGACACCAAAAATCTACAGTAAACTCTTTAACTATAATCTAGTGCAAACTCTTCAACTTTTTCCAGATTTAGGAGCTTTCTCTAAAATTGGAATACATATGCTGAAAAGACATTCAGGATTTCACTTTTATCCTCCTATAAAGACAAGCATGGTTTTTTACACAATTTTGATCTGCTTTTCTCCATCTAATATCTTGAGTACATTCTTTAACTTTGGAAAAAGTTATCAGCTTTCGATGAGTATGAAACCGACAGGATGACATTACACTGATGATTTCACTTCATCTACCAATAAAGACGACTTAATTTTTCGAAACAATTTACATTTGTCTTTCAAAATTCACTATGTTGAGCAACTCTTTAGCTTTATCAGGATTTATCAGCCTTCAACAAAAGTGAAGTCCAAAGATGAAGAGACATTGAAGATCTCTATTTCATTCTCTCGTAAAGACAAACTCGGGTATCGACACAATTTGCATCTACCTTCAAGCATTAATGATCTTAATTAAGCTCCTTAACGTTTTCCAGGTTAGAAAATTAACGTTTTCCAGATTTAGTAAAATGAAATCCACACGGTTAGAAAACATTGAGGATTTCATTTACATTCTCACGTAACGACGAACTTGCGTTTTGATCCAATTAACAATTGCCTTCTTCTATCAAGTACATAGATTAAACTTATTACCTTTGTCTACATTTATAAGCTTTCACGAAAGTGAAGTCCACAAGATTAAAAGATTTTGAGTATATCATTTTCATTTCCCTAAAAAAGCCAACTCGAATTCCAGTCGATTTTCATTCCCTTCCACCGTCTAATATCATAAATAAACTGTCGTACTTGATCTCACTTTCATTTTTTGTAACGACAAATTCATCCTACATTTCATATGCTATTATCCTGAACACACTTGGTAGCTTTGTCCAAATTTAGGAGCTTCCAACGAAGGTAACATGAACATCCATAGAATAATAAAACATTGAGGATTTTCCATTTAATGATCTACGTGGGCTCAAAACATTTTCCAGATTTTTAACTTTCAATGAAATTGAAATCAACAAATTTAAGAAACATGAGGATTTTACTGCGATATTTCTGTATAGATGAACTCGAGATCCACACAATTTTTACCTGCCTTCCGCCATCTACTCTCTTGAGGAAATTATTCATCTAGGTCCAGATTTATCAGTTTTCAGTGAAAATGTAATCCACAGTATTAAAGAACATTGATGATTTCACCTTCATCCTGTTGTAAAAACAAAATCGTTTCACCTTTATCCTAAAAAATGTTATCTTCCTTCCCACGTCTAATATCTAAAGTAAAGTCTTCAAATTTGTGAAGATTAAGAAGCTTTCTCTAAAAGTGAAATCCATATGCTGAAAAGACATTGAATCATCCTTCTGTAAAACGTATCTGATTCACCTCGAATCTGTTTGCTCCACTACCGTAGTGCGGTTCTTGATCGTTTATATGCAATGCGTTTGCATGGTATCCTATTTGAAGTGCTGCTGCTGTTACATAACTTTGATCCACAAAATTCCATTTGCGAGCAATATTTCCATTTACCTTGCTACTTTTCAACTTGGTGCCAAAAACGTATCTTTTCTTTATTCATATGAGGCGAAACCTAGCCATACAAGGTCTAAAAGTCCAAATCAAATTATAACGGAATATAGCTATACATCGTATATAATTGAAATCATAAAATCGTAAAGTTAAAATGAAAAGAATTTATGATTGTTCTTGTATATGTATTTTATGCATATAATATTGTACAATATCAAATGTTAACGCTATGGTTCAGAATATTTTCGATTTGTGTATATTTTATGCATGTATTTAGAAAATATCGATAGGAAGCTCTCAACTTCATTTAAAAATCAAAATCATTTTCTGCTTATCTGTTGGGAAACATAGTGTTCAAATATTTAAATGGCTGATCTCATTACTCTCTCCAACCCAAATTGAATAACATTCACACTTTTTGGCATTATTCTAACGTGATCTTGACAGTTTTAGATTTCTGAAATAAACGCTTATGTAAAAGTTTATGTAAAAATTCTTTTTGCATATTAATCTAAATGTCTTTATTTCCTAATTCAACCTTGCTGGGTGCAACCGAGAAAAAATTTCAAGTTCCAATTTCAAGAAAAAAAACAAGAAAAACAATATTTAGGAGTGCTACTTCACATTAAACCTCAAACTAAATTATGCAAATTCACACCACAGCATTCAGTAAACTTCAAAAGTTTTAAACATTACATCAAATTATTCAATTAACTACAAAATAAAAAAATAATAAACATTGGGTATCGCAAAGGACATAGATTTTAAATTGTATTTCTAATTTTTAAATTTATTCTGCACTCTTGTTGCTTGACGTGAAAAGACTACTGTTTTCTGGATTTTGGAACTCTATAGTGTTAGTACAGGGGCGCAAATTCAAAAATGTATGAAGGTGTACGTTGAAAGGACCAATATTTTTCGGTGATGGACCTAATTCTTGCAAAATATATTTTTTTCACAAAGTAATGGAATAATAACGTAGCCCAAATTTATTTAGATGTAAAGCCTTGTTTAATATAACATGTAACTGACATTACTTGTTTGACGCTCACATCTACATATTATGTCCTGGCGTAGGCGTGTATCCGTAAAAAATCAAGAAGGAAAACAAAAAAATAAAAAAATGGATGAAAGCACGGGGCAATCGGAGGCTACCCCAAAAAATTTGGGACCACGCCCTTCATATTGTCTACTATTACATAGTTATTGTTGATGAGTAAGATAAACGATATATTAGTATCTATCATTTAGTGTAATTCCCTGTTAATGTTAATACTTCCCTGTTAATGATTAGGATCTTTGTTAATTATTACATAGTTATTGTTGATGAGTAAGATAAACGATATATTAGTATCTATCATTTGGTGTAAGTCCCTGTTAATGTTAGTTAGTTTTATTTTCCATTAAATTAAAAGTTTATAATTTAAAATGTAAATAGAGGGATAAAATTTTACACAATTCTTAAAGTAAAAAATTAGTAAGAAATAAATACATAAAAACAAATATAAAAGCACACCCATCTAAACTAAAGTGGCTTGGATAGCACTAGAAGATCGAAAAGATCTTGATTCCATAATAGTCCCCTTAGAGGTATGTCGTGAACAATAAAAATAAAAATAGAATAATAAAATAATAATCCTAAATGCAATAATGACTATGATAACGATTAGATAATCGTTTGTAATGGATATTAATTGTAGATATAAACAGTGTCTTGTTTTTTTTGTACGTTCTGCATGAAAATATTTTTGATTTTGTGTTTAAAAGTATTTATATTGTTTGCGGCTTTTAGATCCGAGGGTAATTGGCTCCATAACTTAGGCCCTAGGTAAGACGAACATTTTTGACTTGAGTTACTTTTACGTAAGGGGAAATTTAAATTTATCTTTGAGTGGCACGGCTCCGATCAACAGGGTGGAACAGTTCCAAAAAATAGGCTGGTGAGGCGTTTTTGAAGAAATTAAAAACATTTGTAAATATACATTGCTCAAACCTTCTGGTGGCAGCCAGTTGATTTTTTGAAAACCTTTGGCTGCCAATTGTGTAGTATTTTTTAAATTTAAACAGAAACGTATACACTTATTTTGTGCTGTTTGGATTTTTTTGGATAGTCTGTTTTTTAAAACAGGGTACCATGCAGAACACGCATAATCAAAATGAGGCTGAATAAGGGCATTCAAGAGTAATCTGCGGAGGCCGTAATCAAGGAAAGTTTGTTTTCTGTAGAGAAATGCAAGCATGCCATTTATTTTTTTTGTCGCTATTGGCTCTCCAGAAAAGCCCTCATCTAGATTACATCCAAGATATATAACTTGTGAGTGTTGTTTGATGGATGTCCTCCTTATTTATGTTTAGTTTGTTTGTGTTCTTGTTATTATTGCGTGCATAAAGATTACTTTTTGCTTTATCCTCACCAAGGTGAATACTTAGCTTATTTTCTATAAACCAATCACAGAGAGAATTGAAATTTCTGTTTAAAT
>JAYJMH010034001.1:0-16420 GCA_036873815.1 Phacellophora camtschatica
TAGCTTGTTTACAGGCTTCGGGAAATTCACAATGGGCTATCGAAAGATTGCACAATTGAGATATGGGTGTCGCTAAGACGATTGCACCATCCTTAAGGAATTTTCCTGAAATTTTATCAATACCCATTATATCTCATGTAGTTACTGAGAACCCCCAGTACAGAACAAAATCAAAATAACCCAATATCAATGATAACCCAGTCCATATGCGATTTCACTTTTTTCAGCAATATTAATTTTTTACAATTAAATTAAAAGTTAAAATTAAACGAGATAAGTAAAGTTATATAATATAAGTATAATCAATTTTGTTTTGTTAATTGTTATTTATAGTTAGTTCCAGGGATGTGAGAACGATTCAGTTTTGTGGAAAATCACATGTGTGCACTGGTTGCTCTAGGATATTTGTTAAATGTAGATTAATTTTTTGAAAAAACGGAAGATTTTGGATACAGTTGGCACTTTAGAAGCATAACCCTGCTCGAGGCTCGAGAGTTGTAACAATCACTCAAACATACACGTTTAACACTTACGTGTACGTAGTCAAACGTACATATTTAACACCTTCAAGTAGTCAATCACACTTTTAACCTATTTAAGACTTTCACAGGTCCAAATTGTGCATAGATACAAATTCTAATCTGCTAGCAATAAACAAATGTTGAATACCTAAAATAAAGATTCATTTTGACGCCCTATCCAAGATATTGTTGGCTTATTACTAGAAATAAACGCACAATATTGATGTAGTTATTGAGCTTGTTTTCATCCATGTATCCTTATAATTTTTTGCATGTTATCATTGATTTGTTTACATTTTGAAAATAACCAATCAGTTTGCAGCATTTAAAAACATGTGATAAAATCATGTCATATGAATGGCTTGAATCTCATAATTGAAACAAATCCATAGCTAGATAAAATAAAAAGTTATCCTCTCAGCAAATTCAGTGGCAAATTCCACTGCGCAAAAGAACGTGCTGAACGTGCTATCTAGAATGCTGAAATCATCAAGAGCAGGAAATGAGAAGCTATGTCATGATGAAATTAAGTGCAAGCTGCTGAAACAAGGCGGAGGCTCCAACGTGTTCTTTGGTATTGGTGCAGGAATGAAATGATGCACAATTGATTACAGCGTAGATAATTCAGAAAGGGAGTGGAAATTTCAATATTAGCAACACCAAATGCAAGTTTAACAATATTAATGCTTTTTTTTAACAATTGAGATAATTTTTCAATTGACCCAGCTACGACGTTGTTTATGTTCTGAGAGAGCGGCAAGCGGGCTGGAGCGTTTATATTGAGAAATTTTCATCACACCACACAACAGACGGGATCTCGCTTACTGAGATGGCTCGCTTCTCCGTATAAACGAAAACCTATTTTCCTATTGATTCCTTACGACAGCGAGATGTCGCTTACCCAGCCATCCCGTTTAGCGCACGCTCCTTCGCAGCGTGTTTTGGTTCCAATTTTATCAGAATTGGTAGTAAAAATATTACTTACACACCCCCGGGAAAATTTGGAAATATCGTGAACCTTTAAGTAAATCTATTTTGCTATGTATTTTTGTGAGTAAATCATTTCGTGTTTTTGCAAATCTCACAATACGCAATGTCTTTTTGTGAATCTGTGGCCTCGGGTCCACGCGAAAATCTTTTCTTTCTCTTCTATTTTTCTTCGATTCAATTCATTATTCCAAATTCATTTTCTTCCAAATTCATTTCATTCAAAATTCATTTCATTATTCAATTTTGAAAGACGCTGCGAAGGAGTGTGTCGTTTAGCGGGCTCTTTTAAACAGGAGAAAAATCACCCAAATTTTTGTTCACAAATGTGGATGTGGATTTTTGTTTTTTATTAAATATTTATTCTCATCAAATTGCAGGAAATTATCCACTACATCTGGCAGCTTTCAACGGCTACCACGAAGTTGCAAGTGTTCTAATTAATCAAGGACCTTCAATAGCAAATGTCTTAGAGCAGGTGAATACCAATTTTTACTACATGAATTAGGTAACATTTAATAATAAATATTAATGATAATAATGAGCGACGTTTCGATGTCATCTTAACATCATTTTCAAGCTAAATGAAATTTAAAGACGTTGTTTGTATATATAGAAAAATACTGTGTTCCTCAATCCTTTGGTGTAAGTGTCGGCATGTATAACCGACATAATCTGCATCGCACAGATCACACTTAAAATAGTACACAACGGATTGTTTAGTCTTTTTGACGTGAATATCAACTTTAATCACTGTAATCCGTGCAGTACACGATTTTTAGTAGCTTGTCAAAAATGTTCCGCTTTTTTTTTTAGCGCACCCGGTATTTCACTTCTTAACAATTGTATATTTGAAATTAGATTTTACATTTGATACAAAGTGAAACCATCAAAACTTACAACTCCCAACCATAAGAATCTGCTAGAAACGGAAAAATCCCCATTGAGTCAACCGTACGAAAGCGTACACGTACACGTACACCCTCAAGCAATACCGG
The DNA here is from genome assembly GCA_036873815.1 of Phacellophora camtschatica. Lineage (NCBI taxonomy): Eukaryota > Metazoa > Cnidaria > Scyphozoa > Semaeostomeae > Ulmaridae > Phacellophora > Phacellophora camtschatica. Next base: position 2,507 of record JAYJMH010034001.1, read on the forward strand.
GTGACCAAAATAAAGTTTCGGGGTTTCGAAAATTACGAAGTACGCTTTTGAAGTACAATGCCTTATGACCCTGTGTGTGAAAATTCGATGAAATTGATTGGTCTGTTAGGTACGGAACGCTTTTTGAACACTAACTGGTGCCCCCAAATCCTGCTATGAGAAAAGCCTCGGAAAAAGCATGCTCAAGTGACGTGAAAAACAATTAACTAACTGTGTGTAAATAAGAACAACCAGAAATCAAGCAAAACGTGCGTTTGTTTGAACAAATCCTCAAGAATGTAAAAAAACCACATAATTGAAAGAAAAACCAATGCCCGGGTTAAAAAATGCCTTTGTGACTTACCCTGTTGACATTAATGATTGTTTTGCTTGATCGTAGACTGCGACCTGGACGACATTATATCATATCAAAATCATTAATAAATGCCAGACCGTATAAGGCTTCAAAACAACAATTATCAGATATTAGAAAACACTTTGTTCATGCTTACAAAATCCAAACATCACAGGCCTTGCAGAAAACAGAGAATTGAAAATATCTTTTTTTTCAGTCAAAAAATTATCTACTTTAATGACAGTAAAAATAACCTATTTAACAGGAATAAAAATTTAAGGCTGAGAAATATTTTCAAGTCCATAGAAATTCAAAAAATTCTTTCTGGTAGAAATAGTAATTAAAATAAGTGTTTAAAATAAGCATGAGTCGTAACTGGGAATAAATAACAAAACTTACTTGACCCATAGTCATAAGCAAACCTCTAGTTGCAGTCATTGTAACACCAGCCATCCATGTCGACACACCCTCTGGAGTAAAATTATACATGGTATTTTTAATATTTATGATACGATACTTGGTGGTAAAAAACTAACAAGAAGGCATTAAAACTAAATCAATGATTGCAACTCTGAAGAAAGCTTCTATAACTGGACGAAACACCAATTGAGAATTACTTTAAATTAATCGTTTTTTTCTGCGTCTTTCTACGATAGCCCACAGGGGAGACGCATCACTTTGAATAGTTGCTGCACACGAAAGTGACTTATTGCACACAAAAGTGACTTACTGCGCACAAAAGAGACTTGCTGTGCACAAACGTGAGTTGCTTTATCGCTTTTGCTGACGTCAGCAGAAAACCACGTGACCTAATTAGCATATTATTTCTGGAAACTGTACAAGAACGAAGAAATACATATAAAAAATATCGGCCAAGTTCAATGGTTCTGGTTTTTAAGATAAAATTAGAGAGGGGGAATGTGCCAGGCCAGAAGGTGTTAAAATTGCATTTTGTGGACAAACTGTTCAACATTAGCTTGTAAACATTTACCTTCAGCCGCAACCCTGTAAAGACCATCTATTGCATGCTTGTAGCTAAAATTTAGAAGAAAATAATCCATGAAGCTGTGCAATGATAGACAATCAATGACTGGTTGATAAAAAATCATAAATTGTAGGAAATGTTTTAAAATTTAATAAATTGATTAATTTTTGAGGAAAATGTTATAGCAAAGGTTCAAAATAAGTTTAAAACACAACACTTTAAATTAAATCTTTTCTAAATAAATCATAGCTAGAAGGAATATACACGATGATTTCATTTAGAATTATTCAGGTGATACATGAACATGATGCTAAATTGAAAACGAATTCTGAAACGGAGAATGCAAATTTTATGAAATAAAGCATGTTCACATTTTGTTAGACCTGCTAAACGTTAGCCCAAAGCTCTGTCGTAAGAGTAAAATAGAGCTTTATTGAAATAGAACCTGGCTATTCCAGTATTTTCACTGGGAAGGATTATTTATCGTTGCCTCTCTCCCAACGGACCCAAAAAACATCGAAATTCAAACATTTTTGGTAGTCCTGTGACAGAATATAACGACTCTACGAATGCTCCTATGTTTGAAAATGTTTAAATGATTTATTGAATAAATAAAACGAACCTAATTTGTCTTATAGAAGGAATAGCTGTAATGTACAAGTTTATGTTCTGGAATTACATTACTGTGCACTGTGAATAGTTCCAGATAGCAACTTCAAACTTTCAAGCAAGATAAAGATAAATAAGAGAAAAACAAGTTGTGAGAAAAATATCTAAAGAGAACGCGAGAAAAAACTATACATTCACATCAGTTCGAAAGCCTATTTTATAAATAAATAATTACACACTTTCTCCGCAGATTTTTTGCCAATTTCATGTCGTTCTGCATCCTAATATAAAAGATTAGACTATTAGAAAATTCAAAAACAAAAAAAAAGGGAACAACATGAATGGTAGAAAATTATTTACTAGAAACGTAATAAATGAAAACGCCAAAAACAACATGAAACTCTGGCTACATTTAATTAAACTCTGACAATCTTCATCAAATAGTCAATTTTGTTGGCATATAGACGTAAAAAGCCACACTGTGAAAGCTCTCAAAAACTCCTTCTCTAACAATTCCCTCTCTTTAATGACAATGTGCCCCCTTTCTAATAACGCTCACCTCCTACTAAGACACTTGGGTTCGATCATGTTTATGATTTTAGAGATGCTGGTGACGAGACAGCGGCAGCGTTCTTAAAAACTTTGTTTAAAGACCGAAAAACTGTGCCAAGCGAAACTGGAGACATGAAATTGAGTCGAATTCAAGATTACAAAAAACCTCTTACAGATGTCAGTCACTTTTTAACACAAAAAAGTTTCATACCGATGTCAGACACTTCTCAACCAGAAAACAGAACAAAAACGTCTCAATCAGAAAATGGCACGAAGAAGTCAGAAAGAAAGGAAATGAAAATGCTTATGTTGTAATGATCAGAATTCGACTCAATTTCAAAGATGAATTTTCTGTTTAGAAAATTCTGTTTAGGATGAATTGTATTTCCTCCTTGTCAAACTTTTGTATCACAACCTGAGGAATATATTGTACATATCAAAAGATTTTAATCGTATGTCTAATTGTTTTTTCATAGATCTTAATAGTACAAAAATTAACAGTATGCTCTGAAAACTCTACGGAAATGAAAAATCTAGCAAGATTCATTTTAGAAGAATTTTAAATCCACTGAAAAAAGATAAATTCAAATTAATTTCCTTGTGAGAAATGTCGTTGCCAGTGTCTTTCTGCAGCATCCTGTGGAATTGTTTCTTCTTCTGTCTCTTTGTAATAGTAATTTGTTATTCCCTGGATGATTGCATTAGCTACCAATTCATTGTTATTTTTGTATTCAAAGGTCAGCTGTTGTTATGATGAGATGCTTTACCTTCGAGGGCTTTGATATTGTATATTTTAATGATAATTTCCTTTCAAATATGCCCCTCTCATTTTTAGAGCTGCCAACAGAACAATAAAAATGAATTAAAAATAAGTTTAACTGAGATTTTGCGGTACACCACTTACGTTTTCAACAAATTTCCCATTTAAATCAAAATTAGGAATAATGGATCAGCGTTGGGTTCTTTCGCAAAAAAAGAAACACTCCTGACAAACATGAATCCTATCTTTCATGTAGAAAAATGCATTTAAATTCATTTTAAATTACTTACCTTACGTTCACCATGTCTGCTGGATTTCCAAAGAAACCGCCAATGAAACCTGACATAAATTTAGGTATTTTAAATTCAAATTGAGAATTTTGATTGAAAACCAGCAGTGTAATATAATTTAATCAGCGTGTGAATAGAAAAGTAAAACAATAAATAACACTGATGAATCAAGAGAACAAAATACAAGTCTCCACAAATGTTGGTACGAAAGTAGGAGGATAGAAAAACTAAGAAGCAAATTGACAATACATGTAAACTTTATACAAAAAGTATCATTTCAATGCATTCTGAATGTCTGAAAGCTTAGCTGTGATATTCATACATTAAAATGGCATTATTTTCTAAATATAATTAATTACGAATGTGACTCCTCTATACGGTGCCGAAACCTGGACGCTAACTAAAAGCCTAGAAGATAAACTTGATGGCTTTTAGACGCATTGATTACGTCATTCATACTCTCGTACCTAGATCACAGTGCTGCGTAGGAAATATGCGTTGAGAAACAACATCCATTTGCTATGAGATTTTGACGTATCGATGGCAACCATTTGTGTGGTTAAGGCATGTAAATGTAAAAGCTGGACATTGGATAATTCAACATAATAATAATCATAAAATCGACAAGCTGTGCGAAAAACCCCAAAATGTCATACGCTGAGTGAAAACTAACAATTCTCCGAAAGAACTATACTTCCGCCACAAATGAATCACGCGAGCTGGTCATAACTAAGTTGGCGAGTTGGAAAAACTGAGACACCGGAGCCGACAGGAACGTACTGCTGGCTCTGACAGGAACGTACTGCTGGCTCCGACAGGAACGTACTGCTGGCTCATTGAAAATACACAGAAGGATGTTTTATCGCAATTTTATTTTTAAATGAGACGATTCCTAGGTACTCATGTTTCGTTTAATTTAAAAAAGAAATCTTTGCAAACTCAAGAGTAGCAGCCACCCAAGTGATTCATTTACATTTTTTTCACACTGATTTAAATCTGTTTTGCTTTTCCGAGCCGATGAAACAGCAATTGCAAAAAGAAAAGGAAACTGAAATATGCATACCTTTTATTCTTAGTCATTATTTGGTTTAATTTAAAGAAGAAATCTTGGAAAACTAGAGTAGCAGCCACCGAGGTGACACATTTACACTTTTTTCACACTGATTTCAATCTGTTTTGCTCTTCCGAGCCGATGTAACAGCAATCGCAAAAAGAAAAGGAAAATGAAATATACATACATTTTTTCTATGAGAAACCAGTTTATAAAAACCAATGCTGGAACTGCAGAGAAGCTAAGGAAAGCCTCTGCTCAGTTATGGGGTTTGTTCACACTTTTGGACGTCGTTTTTCATGAACCATCAGTGCATCATCAGTGCATCATCAGTGCATAATTTTTTTATTTTTTAAACCTGTACAATAAAGTTATTTTGGTTTCATCTCCGTGTATCTCCATCCTGTTTTGGCCTGAAAATATTTGTAATTATCTCAAGCGACAGAGTAGAAGTTTAAAAAATGAGCGCGGCAAAAACTTGGAAGAAGTGCTGTTCATTCGAAAAATTGCTAGTTTTACTTAGCTGATTGATACAGTAGGATGAAATTTGATTCAAGTGGAAATTTCATTCACGTTGTCAATTGTATGCTGCTATTTGGCGTCTTGAACACGGACGGGGTAAAAATTATGTTGTCTGTAAACAAAATAAATGTAAACAAATGCAATGATTGGCTGAAACATTTCCCCTTATAATGACGGTTAAAATCTCACAGAGAACTGAGGTGAAGCCTGGCTTAGTTATGATTTTCGTCGAGACGTTAATTTCGATAGCGTGCATGGAGCCCAGTCCCCCATTCAAAATTACGTCAGGGTATCAGACTGCGTCATTCACTGAATGCACATTGGAAGGTGCACAAGACCAGTGAAGAATTTTACGATGAACTGCCAAAGATCTCAGCAGTCATAAGAGAACGAAGATTTCAGTTAGCCGGACACTGTTGGAGAAATCAGAGAGATGTAGCATGAAATGAAAAGTCTGATGGATGGGAGGGGTGGGGGTGGTCGCCAGTTCAAACTTGCTAGATTGATAATGATGATGATGATGAAGAATGTGGCCGATCCAAAAGTAAGAGAACGCAACAAAATAAAGTTTATGAACAAACCTGCTCCGCAACCAATAAGAAACTTTTGGTAAAATGGTAAAGGATCTGAAAAACAGTGATGAATAAAGGTTTATTCAACACAATTTAATTTGATTTTATTACAAAAATTTTTAAACAGTGATAACTAAAAAAGGTTCAGTTTTTTTTAAATGCAAAGTTCGTTTTCTAGACCAGCACCAGCACACTCAAATTGAACGAAATGGGAAATAAATCCGTCTGTAAATTTGTCAAATTCACTTTGAAGTGTACCAAATCCTACTAAAGTTATCGCCCGATTAATACAAATTATCTAAAATATGTAACATTGATTATTTTTGTTATTTAATCATACACTCAAATGTTGACAGCCAACAAGTCAATATTAAATAATAAATTTAGTTGTTGAATAAAGTTGTGTTAATCTCCCCGTTGGCCTTGCATGGGAGTTGTCGATAGGGATTCACCTTCATACATTCGTTTTTTGTTTTTTATCATTATATTCTAGTCCTTTAATATTTTTAGTTGAATTGGAGATGTTGTTTAAAAGAAGAACAACATTTTCACAGACAACGAAAGCATGCCTATTGGAAAAGCTGTTTAAATGGGGAACTTAATTTCCACAGACAATACAAGCATGCCTACTTGACTATTTCGTTGCCAATTGATCGAAAAAATCAGCGAAATACTATGATCCAGATCAAAATTTACCTAGAAGAAGAGGCTGCATTAAAAACTTTCAATGCGACGTTGGCGTCTCAAGCTTATGCGATCAATTGATCAAAGAACAATCAACCCAAAACAAGAACCAACAGAAATCAATTTTGAACTCAAAACATATGGTTGCTGATGAGGCATCCGAAGCGAGGCGGTGAAACTAAAAATTTACTCACCATCTCTTCCTTCCAGTAATTTGGATGATACCAATTCATAAAATCCAAATCTCACGGTGGTGTAGGACATCTAAAGTAATGTAAACAAATTAACTTAAAATAATATTATTTTGTGGTCAGGTGACCCAAGAAAGTACAAGCAGAGAATTAAATTTATTCAATTCTTTATCCTTGACTACCCAACTTCGAATTTCTTGTACAGCTCAGCGAAGTATCCGTTCTGATTTAGCAATTAATAACATGGTAAATTTTCTGGACCTGATAGCACCCCAGCAAAGCTATTAACAAGTTTAGATATCCACATCTCAGCTGTTTTAGTTTAAAAGTACTTTTGTGGTTAAGGACAATCGTTTTATTTTTGATGTTCAATTATATGACCAAATTAACGCTGTAGCAATAGGTTCTCCCTGGGTTTTCATATTAGTCCCACACTGGCCAATATTTTTGTGGGAGCACTCGAAAAACGCTATCTTGATGATTGTCCTTCAGAATTTAAACCGCCACTTTATCATAGGTATGTCGATGACACATTTTGTTTATTTAAAAGCCAGGACGATGTAAATAAATTCCAGGAACATATCAATAGTTACCATCTTCATATTAAAGTTTACCGTCGAAACGGAAAAAAATTATTCTTTACACGTTTTATTTTTCATTCACAAGTAAAAGTTTCTTAAATTTTTGTGGGTTTCACCAGTGAGTTTCTTATAAAAAGTATTAGTCAACAAGGAGGAAGAGTTTTTCCACAAATCTGTATCGCAAAAAGACATTTAAAAATTTGTACTCAGATTACGCTTGTCTTTCTCCTCAAAAGTACTAGGTTAATCTTATTAACGTATGGATATACATTCCGTATTTGCTCTAATTACTGAACGTTTTGACAACAACATACTACTAATTATAATTATTCTATTGCTTACGCCATAGTCAAACAAAACTATTTAAAAAAACCAATCACACTATAGGTTTAAATTATTACGTTCAAATCTTGATTAAAGTTCTAGATATGTAACTTTTGACAGATGAATACAATTACGTAATATGCTATTTTTGATATTTTGCTGTACCGCTGCCAGGAATACCCTCTTTGTTTGTCTTGCAAATCATAGATTAAAAAGTGAAACAATGCACAGGGAATTTTTAGCCAAATGTCTGAACTAAATAAGCACAAACGTTTTTGTCCCATTTATGTCTTATACTAGATTCCTGTCAAATTCCAAGGTTGAGGTGACCTTAATTTTGTATGGTCTTTTAGAGGTATGTAAAAAAATAAATAGAAAATAAATGTTTATCCTAATAAAAGTTTAAAGAAAGAATATTGATAGAATTAGCAGTATATGAAACTCTTTAGCACTCAGGTGTGCTGTGTTTTTCATATTTAAGCAAAAATGGACACATTTATTTTGGGCTGTCTGTATTTTTCTGGAAAGCCTATTAGTAAAAAAGGGAAGGGGTGGTACCACATAGGACAAGCATAACCAAAATGCTGTTGGATCATTGCAGAGTAATCTTCAAAGACTATAATTTGAGAAACTTTGCTTCCTGTAAAGAAATGGCACATTTGTGCTTGGGGAAACTCCCCTGCCCCCTACAAAACTTTTCTACACTGCTTTAAAGTGACACAAGATATAACGACCAAATCTTTTTTACCATTAGTCAAATATAATAGGCAATCAAACTTTTGATATTTCATTGTTCTGGATGTGATCATGTGACCAATATAACACCATATTTGGAAAGTTTTCAACAATAAAAACTTAAAACTTGCATTGAGCCATGCACCAATTGATTGGTATTGATGTATACTTTCATTTGATATATAATTTGTTTATTTTTGCTGACATTAACAAAATATAATATTTATGACTTCATTGACACATGACATCATTGTTTGAAGTAAAAAGTGAAAAATAAGAAAATTTGAAGCAAAATATGTTCCATCATGTTTTCCCCATTCATTTTGAGTAAATATAAAGTAGGAAAATGAGCAAAAAAAACTGCGAATAAACTGAAAAAGAGATCAGCTCATAAACAAAAAGATAATTTTATCTATTAGGTAATTTCTCTAAAAATAGAAACTTAATAATTCTATGCATGTAGAAATATTTCTCATGTGAAATGCTTCTTACCGCATGTAGAAATATTTTTTGTGTAAATATTGAGAACAATTAATGAAATAAAATAAAGGTTTGTTGATAAGTAAAACATTTTCTAAATTTAATTTGTTTTTTTGGTTGGCTAGAAATGAATCACATGACTACTTAACTACTATTGTTATATTTTAAAAGCTAATTGTCCAAAGAGCAAATGGGGTGAATTTGCATTGTTGTAATTCTTGTAGTTTCTGAGAAAAAGGAAACTACAGTTTTAGTTATAGAACAAAATCAATAACCCAGTACGATTGGGGCCCCTATTATTATGACATCCTAGTATACAAATAACATAGCATATTTACAAAGAAACGCATATTAAAAGCAAACAAAAATAACTTGCCTGTCTTAAAATTGAAGCACTGACACCATTGTAAAGACCTAAGAATCCTTCGTTCTTGACAACTTTAACACCTACTTTGAGAAGACCTCCTTCTGAAGCTTTCTGCTGTGTTTGAAGATGAACCTTTGAAACAGAAAAAAGATACATAAGATAATTAAGTACTTTTTGTCAACACAGAAGCATTGCCAAGTTTCGGGTTTATTCTCACAAGAACTAAAATGTTTTGAAGAGCATTTCATCTTGCCAGCATTCTTGCCAACATTTGTTTGGGGAAATGTTGGATCATTTGGCCATCATGTTGGCACTTGTTGGGTCACCCAACACGCAACATTTGTTGGCAGTGAGATGTAATAGGCAAAGTTTGAAATGATTCAAAAATGTTTGGCAGCCCAATATTTCAATTATTATTGTTTGCGGATTAATTCATTGATGTTGGCCAGTTTGCCTCAAATGCAAAACTCATCAAATGCGAAAGTCATCAAAAAATTCAATAAGATTCTATAAATAAGTTACCTTCATTTATTTAATCTAAAATATCAATTTCAGTTTTTCTCTTGTCAATAAATTCGGTTTAATAGAAACAATCTTACCTAGCCTGGACTATATACGAGCCCAAATTATCCTATTTTGGACATTATCCTATAATTAATAGATTGATAGTGCAGTGAGTTGTTGAGTGAGGCGAGGTGGAGAGTGAGGTGGCTGGGACTGGGTGAGGCGCGCCGTGGGTGTGCTCACAAAACTAATAAAGATAAAAGAGTCTGCACGCTCAGCCAACCAACTTTTACCACTACTATATTTACCTTCAACAAATCAAGTGGGTGGGTAAATAGCACTGCACCAGAGCCCGCTATTCCTCCAAGATACCATCGTTGTTTCTTTGGCTTCAACACTTTTTTCTTGTCGTCCATCTTGTCCGCATAATGTCCGAATTTCGGTAATCAAAAGTTTATGTCTTCAAGACCACAGGAAGCCCAATCCATGAATGTTTGTAAAAAACATAATAAATAACATTTTTATTTTGACTCTCTGGACTCTTTGTTGCGTTCTTATTGTTCTTTTCTTTACGTTGGTCCGCCGTTTGTCTGACACTGGCGTTTCATGGACTTTTCCGTTGCTGTTGTTCATCGATAGTGCCACCGCTATGTATTCATAACAAGGTAAAAATGTCATTTCATTAGTTTTTCACGAAAAACTCATTCAAAGTAGATTGGGCTTTCTGTATTCAGACTAACCACAATCAATGGAAAAAATCCCTGGTCTGGAAAGCGGCTCACTCAAAGGACATAGGTTATTGTCCACATTATTGGTACGTCACATGACTTTTTGGGTGCACAGATTCTTTTGCACTATTGATTTTGGTTGTTGTTTTGTTATGGTAGCCCAAATCCAGACAAGAAATATTTTGCAGTTAGGAGATAAGATAGATAAAGATGCCGGAAAAGCTTGTTGTATGCCAAATTGTGGTACAAATAGAAGAAAATCATGTCATGAATTATCAATCTTCAAAATGAAGAAAGAAGATCAAAACAAACGAAGCCATGTTTTGATTTTTTGCTTGAGAGAATTCCCTTTTGTTTTGAATGGCTAATCTCTTTGAAATTGGCGTTTCGATTTCACCATTGTTACAAAATCTCACCTTGTTAACCTGAGTTGCTATTTTAGCATTCTCCAAAATGGGGCTAATTGGCCGAAAGCGAAAGCAAAAGGTTATAGCGCCAGGTGGGGTCCGGGGGGTTGCCAAGAAAATTTTTCTGCGCCACGCCCTTTAATCTCCCAGGAAGGCCCTTTTTATTGAGAAATATTACTCTATATTTCTCTCAATTTTTATCTGTACAAATTTAAAAGTACAAAAAATCAAAAGTTTTGTCACGAGAGCAATATTATGTGTATGTTTATAATTTAGTTCCTATATCAGGGTTTCTTTGCTTTCAAGACTCAGTATCGTGCCATAAAATCTCAAAAAACGACTGTTACTACCAAAGGAATCTTTTGAGAAAAAGAAGATGTCTCAGTTTATGAACCTTAACTTTGAAAATAATATTAAACGTCTCTGAACATTAATATAAAATTGATACAAAAAATATCTCTGTCTCTGAACATTTACATAAAATTTATGTGATATTCAAAAATTTTATTTTAGATAATTATTGGGGGGGTCGTTCTTGTTGTTGATAGCCAGCTTCAGTCTGAACCTTGTTTCATAAATGTTTCAAAAATCTGACAAAGATCTGAGATCTCGACGTCACAATCAAAAGCGAGCATTTCAGAAAATAACAATATTTATTGTTTTATCTGCCAATTAAATCAATCTATTTGAATTAATTTTTAGGTCGGTGTTAATTAGTTTTTGGTGAAAATGAGGTTGGTCTGGTTTTCTTTAAATTTTTACTCTGGATTCAGCTTGTGCATTATTTGAAAAGTGGCTGACTCGGTCGTCGAGGCAGTTGAGAAGAAACAAAATTTCAAGTTTAAAGGTTTTCACGCAGCCATTTGCCTTGAAGTTCTCCATATAAAAAATTTATTTATATGTGCTCCTCTCCTACTAAGTTTGGCAAGACTGGCCGGTTTGCACCTGCTTTGTTTTTCTGTCTGAATGACCGAGTCAGACTTTAGAAGGGTAGGCGAGATTCGAAATGAACCGCAGAGCTCTATTGTTTTCAGTAACCAATCTACATGGATTTGGTTTACATTTGAAAGGATGCAAGCACAAGGGACCTAAACATGACGCTGGAACAGGAAGTGTCAAATTTTGAACTACGTTTATGGATTGAAAAAACATCATGATCGTCAATACAATAATTTGGCAAGAGTTTCTTCAAAATAGTTATCAATTTAAATTTTACCCTTTGCCTGTCCATTAAGAATGATGGTGATATGAACACTGTTTGTTACTGATTGCGGTTGGTGAGTTGGTATTGGTGGGTCTTCTCTGAACAAACAAACATGAATAAAGGCAGATATTAAGTAAATTAACCCAAAAGGTCTTGAATATCGATCAATTGAATCTAAAATGAAAAATAATTTCTTTCTTTTAAATCAATTTAAATTTATAAATCAACACAACAGCAACAACCAAGTTTTATTCTGGTCCGTGTTCCGTAATATTCCGAGGATCCGATTTTGAAGACCAGACCAGACTTTTCAGGTCTCAGACCAGTTAAGCATCGCTTCTTCTGAGTCGTGAAAATTGCATGATTTTTCCCGTAAATTTGTATTTAACGTGCATTCAATGAATAAAAAATTGAATGGAAAAAATGTAAGAATTTTTGAAAACGAGACTAAAGAAATTATCCCGTTTTAACAACTGTTAGGAAACATGTCTCGGTATATAGAAACTTTTACTTCAGTTGTGAATGGAAAGTTATATTAATGGAGTGTAAATGAAGTCAGATGATTAATCTTACTGAAAAACGTTTTCTAAAAAAATCGAATCAAATTTTTTCAGGCTATAAAAGCAGACAATTGTTCCTCATATTACGTTCAACAACTCTCGCAGTTAGCAAAGGTTGTCATTTGAAAAAGTTAAGCTGTAAGTTGCGAAAGGTAAGCTGTATGACTATGCTGTAAGTTAAAACAGAATTATGTATTATACAACTCGTAGACTGTTTGATAATTTTGGCAGTAGGCACAGAAGCATAATTTTAAAAGGGCTTTTTAAGAAATAGTTGGAAGTTAGGCAACAGTTGATTTTCGGAAATTATTAAATACTTTTTGCTCATGTTCACTAAGCAAACCCCTAAAAACGATTTCAATAGAAAAGTTAATAGAAAGGAAAAACCTCGAATGACCTGACAGAAAACCTGCCCCCAGAAGCCTTAAAATTGTTGATGGTAATTGCTTTGGGTTTTTTTAATTAATTTTTTTCGGTTTCCTTTTGCAAATTCATGCTGAATCAATATTATGTAACACACAAGCCTAAAAAGCAAAACTGAAACAAATATATAACAGTTGATCAAAGTTGAATCATGCCAAAATAATTAACTGTTTCTTAGGCATGAAAAACTAATTACCTACGAGACTATATAAGCTGAAAACTGTACATAATCTTTCGTGGAACATCTCTTGCTGTTACAAGGTGGTCATTTGAAAAGGTAAGCTCAATTTATAAAGAAATTTTTAGATTCTTGCTCATCAAAGTACTTGAAAGGATAGCTCAACAATTTGTGTTCCAAGTTTCTGGTTTCCGTAACACACTTTCTATTTTTCGGTTAATGAGGGGAATTCTTTTCAGCAACGCTTCACTAACATATTTGCTGTTTCGTAATTGTTTTTAGCACTGAGTTTACATATATTTTCCTTGATGATCTTGCACAAAGTGTAGTGGTAAACCTTTATTAATTTACAAGGATCATGTCAACAAATTAAATCCCCTTAAATCAAAACCATTATTTCTGCTTCGTGATTTCTAAATGCATAACACCACTTTTGATTACAATGACGTTAAATTTGAGGCGAGCTTGTTATTTTGTTTGCATATAAAACGGTTTTCATTTTTACTGAAGAAAGGAAAAATTTAAAAAAACGAAATGTTGATTTCGCCTAATTACATTGGTTTATTATCAATCGAGAGACTATCCTACGAATAACTAGAAATGAAAAGGGTTTGTTGCATATTATATTTTAATTTGTCTATCCGCAAGTGTTTCTCAGTTATTTTTTCCTTTTTATATAGAAGTTCATGATGGCACTTTCGTACCTTTTGCTGCTGATTTCTGTTCTATTGCCGCTCGAAATAACATCAATGGCAACAAAATTAGACTTGAAGAAACGGTCAACAGGTTCCTACACAGTCGAAGGATGTTTCTCTTCGTTTCCAGCGTCATCTTTAACAAAACAAATGGGAGGTCATAATTCAAACGTGAAAT
>JAYJMH010034012.1:0-16418 GCA_036873815.1 Phacellophora camtschatica
GCATAGAGCTATATACAGCTATATACAGGCAATATACATCGTCTCAGGACATTACGTGTGGTCTTATACGAAGTACTTGCCTTATTTCTTTATACTATAAAACAAAGATACCTAACTTCATGGCAATAACGGCAAAATGACATTCAAGGCAATAACGACAAAAGTCCTGCAAGATGTTATTTTCTGGTATGTGAGTCTGATCAAGAAAAAGAAACAGTTTTCGTTTTGAGAACAATTTTCCGCTAAAAGTAAAAAATATTTTTTTACAGCCAAAACGAGGTTTCGTTTTCTTCCTGTTTGTTGTTATCACCACGGGAAAGAAGAAGGAAGTATTTCAAGGAGACAGACCTGCGAAAATAATTCACTAATACTTGCCGTGAAAGAAAATTCTTATTGATATTTAATTTGCAGCTAGTCTAGTTAATGGATGATGAATCCTATTTTTGAGTGTACTTGCATTATTGTTGCCAGCTTGTGCTGTGCAATGCAAATTTTGGGAGGTGATGCGGCTTTAACACCAATCAGGATCTACAAGAATGGTGATTCTTCTGTATTTGCATTTGATAAAGTACTTGGGAAACGGCTTTTGGCAGTCACAACTCAACTTATCAAGCAGTATGGAACTTGGATTTTTGAACATCCAGACCAATATGAGAAAGCAGGAAGCAAAGATAACGGAAATTTGCATTGGAATGCACCATTCTTGCCAAAACATTTTGCAAACTCGTTGATCTGGAAAGGTCTGAAGAAAGGACTCAAAGGAACTGGAATGTTTGACGGGAGAGAATTTTATCCATATAGCATACATGGTATCATGCTTTTGCGAGGTTTTAGTCCTGCTGTCTACAAAGGTATAGGGTACTAAACCAATCAAAATATTGAACAATGCACACTTGATCCAGACTGCATTCCGTGGTTGCATGTGCGAATGGAATATCTTCCATGCGCATTACTTTGCATGCTTACAATTTGATTCTTCCACAAGTGCAAATTTTCTTCTGTTTGGTGTAAGCACCAGTGCTGTAGAGCCAGGGGGTTAAGTTAAGGGGGCTCAGCCCCCCTAGTTAATGCCTAAAAACGACTGAATTTTATTTTTTGGCATTGTTTTGGGTTATTAGTGGCACTACAGGCACTACATTTCTAGTAAGCACACACACAAGACTAAATGTTTTTGTTCACCTTTTTTGTTTGGACATTGTAACAAGGGATTTTAAAAAGCCTGATGCCCTAATGGCTGACAACTCAAAATCTTTGTAGAGTATTCACTTTGTGGAATTTCAAGGCACAGGGCCATTATATTATGGACGTATACACATTATTCTCTCTTCTTAAAGTAGTGTCAACTGCTGCATGCATCTGTTTGTTGTACAACAAGTCACTCTTGTTTTGTTTTCTCTTCCAATTTTGTTTGAATTTACTTTTTTCTCTGTTCTTTTTGTTTTTGTTTTCTTATTCTTTACACCCTGAAGTCTTTTAATTTTATGATTTGTTGACAAAATTAAAATAATATTTATCTTTTACCAATGTCAATGACCACATTCATTTATGTGTTTGTTGTCGTGTTAAGATTTCTGTTATGTCATCATTATAGAATCAACAAACCAAAGAATGTGATGAGTTTTCTTAGATCTTGATGAAATTTTCTCCACACGATATGGTTGGGAAATTCCTGAAAATTTCAGCAGAAATCTCTTTTCGCTGCAGAGTTGTGTCATTTTTCATTTTGAGACTTAACTGTGTTAGCAGTGTTCCCCAGAAAAGCTGCCACCATCAAGGATAACTTATCTAATGTTTCATGCTATTGGGGTGGGGGAGAGCTCATTTTCATTACTTAAACATTCATCGATGTATCGCTTTTCAGCAAAGAGTGAGGGAGATGTGTACATTCGAGTGTATCTGACAAAGGGTTTTAAAAAGAATGACTACAGCGAGTTGCAATTTTATGATGACAAAGGAGAGATCTATGCCTGCATACATCCAAAGTATGGCAGAGTTGTACTTTGGAATGACACCACAGACTTCATATTCAAGCCTCCCTCTATGAACGTGGAACAAGGAGAATACAGCTTGTTGATAAAGGCAACTACTGATAAGGAGAAATTTTTACAACATAACAAGATCCACATGGTAAGAACCAGAAGTAGCTCTTCATTGTCAGCATAGGAGAATTTAAAAAAAAATTTAATGCCATTTTTTGCAATTATTTTTAGCACTCTATGATTAGTGCTATTGTATTTACAAATTTACAAGTTTACTTTATAAAACATTTACTGTAAACTATCCCTTTCCAATTTCCAACAACTTCAGATGGTTCTGACTAAAATTCACAAAGAAAATTCTAAATTCAGTTTTCTGAGGCTTTGAAGCCTGTTGAAACTGACCCATCATTTAACTGTTACAGTTTTTGCATAAAATTTTTTAAAATGAGGAATTTGTGTAAATGTTCATTCAAATCTGATGCTGGAATTACTAAATTTTTTTAATGGTATGGTACAAAAATGTGGTCCTTATAGAACATTGTAATGATTTTCTAAACTGTTAAAATTGTGCAATGTTATTAAATTTCCAAAATGTTGGGCTTCTCCAGGTTTTACTAGAAAATTTAAAATTTATTTTTATACAGATTTGTTAATGATTTAATATGATATAAATCTGTTCCAGGTGCAAAAATTAGAGATCATAATGGAAATAAATGAAACCGACAAGAATAACCCTTGATTTTCCGACAAAAGCTTCTCGGATTCTGAGCAAGGGCATGGTGCACCCCAGGTACCCCCTTTAGCAGTGGTGCTGAGAGTTGGTAAAGGGGAAAATTCTCCCATGCCCCGGGCCCCAAAGTATTGTATAATAATTTTATGCAGTGGTTTTTATTTTCTCAATGAGCTGGTTTGAAGAATATGATCCTCTTTGTGGCTCTACCAATGATGCCGGATCAAACTATTACTTTTTAGGGCAAAACAATAGGAAAATTAAGAAATTTACCAAATTTTGGCGACCACCCCCACCTGCCCCCCTCTCTGTCATCCCTGGACTCTGCCCTTTAGTTATGCCACTGCTCTTGTATCACAGATTTAATTCACAAATAACATGCAGCTCTTTAAATTTATTCATCAAGGAGGCACAAAAGGAACAAATCGAGCATTCAAAGAAGCCTTTCCCTTACACAAATGCAAGCAGTGATGATGTTTTTCAAATGGATCTAACAAAGCATATAAATCATAACTTTACAGACAGCACTGGTAGAATTGTTGCAGTTTTCGATAATGTTGTCCAAAAAGAAGAACTGGACACTTTGAGAAAATTCTTCATCAAGCGAAATTCTGCTTATACGTATGGCACATATGATCCGAATCCCGAAGAACCTCACGACAATGTGAATTGGATTGTCAAATTTGATGTAAGTACCAGGTGGTCAAAAAGGCAACATATTTCCAAAGCTGCCACGAAGCAGCTTGCTTTTGGCATTTTAGTTTCTAATCGAGTGCTGTAGATGATTTAACTTAAAGTTTGATACCTTACTTGGCAAAAATGACTCAAGGATCACTGAGTTACATCAAATGGAAGTCAAATTTATTGTTTCTGTAAAACCAGATGACTATAAACGTGATAACACGTAACAAATCTGAAAAAAAAATAGTTTTCTTATTTACTCTACACATTGTCCACACATTGTAAACTTTGTGATGATTTTTATTGTTTGATTTGCAGCCACTTTCAATCACCAAAAGTCGCATTTGGAGTTACGTTATTCATTGCCTCTCGTTTTTGAGTGGCGAAAATAAATGGTATCCGTATGATGTCGCGATGAACATAATCCAGCATGCACATCATACTCGCATACATTCTGATTGTGCTCCAAACGAGGTAATTTTGCATTAAAGCTGTACCCTTGTGGATTAAATTCTTTAGCTGAGTAGAGCTAGAAAGGCCTCAGAAGACTGAAAAGGCGCACGCTTTAGTTAAAATCAGACTATCAATATGGTAATCTTTCCTTCTTACGTCAAGAGCTTCAGTGTGGAAAAATAGTAAATTTTTTATTATTTTACCATGATCTGAGCTAATCATAGCGGGAAGAAGACAAATGGTTATCTAGTTACCCACAATGAAAGGCTCTTACAATTAATTTATAAAATAATCTAAGCATCTTGTCCCCTACCCGCACTGTTATTCCCGATTACGTGAGTGTATTCTGAAACACATACTATTAACAGACCGTTTTTAATGTGAATTCAAGGCCTTATCTCCACCAAAAGGACTCACTATTTTAACTAAATGCTGATAAAGGTTTCACGTCTTCGCAAGGAACTTTTTATAGCGTATTTAAATGTGACTTGTAAAATAAGGGAAAAATTGATATGAAAACATTGCCATATTTTGGAAACTATGCGTATCAGTTTTTAAAAAATCTCCACTTGGAATCTTTTCTAAAAGCTGTATTTTTCTTATGGTTTCTGTTTACAACTGAAAAACCAATTTTCCTAATACGGAAATCAGGATGATATTTCATCTTATCATAAAGTTTGATACGATAAATATGCATCGGGAAATTTGTAATTCCCATTGCTATTCATTTGCGCAAGTTTGAAGTTCCCAATTGTGTAGCAATTTATCGTATGCAATTATTTCTCTTTTCTCCTCAGCATGAATACACATTCCTAATGTATCTCGGCCCTGGATGGAATGCAGAAAGATATGGAGAAACGATTTTTGTCGAGCAAGCTACTTCTCCTGATGGCAAAAAGCCAAAGGCTGGGAATGAGAAATACGAAACACTTAGTAAGTGTCTTACTGTAAACAATAGCCTTACCTATCATTCGCGCTTTAATCCTCTGGGATCATTGCATAAATGCAGTACTGTAAAAGCTTGTGCCTCAAAAACCAACATTATGAAATTGAGCTTGACAATAAGGTTCTTAAGCCTATTAACCATTTCACGCCCGAATTTATTTCTGTACAACAGGCAAATCATATTCAAGTTTTATTTTGCATGGGGTAGCACATGCAAGCCAACATAATTTGTAAGATAAACTTATGTTGAAATATCTTAAATTTATGTAACATTATCTTGATATTTACCTCCTTGAAATATGACGTTTAACATTGTTTGTTAATGGACCAAATGGACCTTCCTGCGGCAAAAGGGTTAAGTTAAAAGCATACTTCAGCTTGTTGTCTAAGAAGGGGATTCAAAATAGCGCAAGAGAATACATTTTCTTATCATGTCAAGTGCATTTTAAACCACGGGCTCTAGGAAAAGTAAAATTTTCATTTTAGTCCCACTTCGATTTTCTCTCACTCCACCTGTCCTACAGTCCGTGTTTTTTTTGTCACTCCCCTTGTTCCCCTGCGACTGCACAAATTAAAACACGGAATGTAAGACAGGTAGAGCAAGAAAAAATGACAAAGTAATATAATTGATCTTTACTTTTCCTGAAGCCCGTGCTTAAACGATGAATTTTTCGCTTTAACTTAAAGGTCTTGAATGATGAATTTTGCATGCTTTTACTGTGTATATGGTGTTGAATATAGTGGTGAAAATATGATGGTTTAACAGCTTTGAACCTGGAAACGTTGTCCAGGGATTATCGCGAAAGTTTGAATAGTTTTACATCATGTTCGTAGAAAGCTAAACTTTGGTAAAAGACTTAAAAAAAGAGAATTTTGGGAAAAGTTTAGGAAAGTTTGAGAGTTGACCTTTTCGGACTCAAGAATCTAGTTACTGTCATTTTTAACTCGGAATAGTCTATGGTAAGATTTAAAAAAAGTTTGATATCGGAAATTTAAACTTGAAGAATAATTTTAACTGTTTTTGGACTCAGAAATTGAAACAGGTTCAGTTATTTTAAACTTACATTTGAATATTTTCGATAAACGGGCGTTTAAGAGTTTATATCTTCGTTTGCTGTACGGTCGGAAATGAAAGAAGCGCAGCGGTCCGCTAGTAAGTAAACATTTATGAGATTCATTTGCGTATGTAAGACTTCAGTTAGTCTATATCACACTCATGCTCGTGTAAACCTCTGGCAATTATGAATGGAATTACATATCATTTCGTATGTAAGCTGAAAACGTCATTTAATGGACTGATCAACTTAGTTTCAAAATGCACTTTTATTTGTTTCTAGGTGCTGTTGTTCCCAAATATGGTCGCATTTCTCTTTTCCGCAATATCATTGATCACTCTGCACGACCACCAAGTCCAGATTTTCTTGCTGCTCGATACACATTTGTTGTCAAGGTATTAACAACGATCAAAGCATTTTGAATCAAACTTTATAAGCCTGGATACAAAAAGATATACGTTGCGGGTATACTATAGTTCTATATATATATACTATAGTTTTATAGTTTAATTTAAAGTTTTAAGATACAACAAGATATACTCTAGTTCTCTCGTAATATCCAGGCAAATATAGTTTAATTTAAAGTTTTAAGATACACCAAGATATACTATGGTTCTCTTGTATTATCCAGGTAAATATAGTTTAATTTAAAGTTTTAAGATACACCAAGATATACTATGGTTCTCTTGTAATATCCAGGTAAATATAGTTTAATTTTAAGTTTTAAGATGAATTTTAGCCACTAACGCCACATATGAAACAACATATGCTTTACCAACATAATATCAACAATAAAATCATAATATAACTATGATAAGACGAGATAGATGAAAATACGATGTAATCTTTACCTACTACCAAGTAGAACAAAATGAACAAAGATAGAAGGTTGTATGTAATTTCTGATCAAGTGAAAGATGGAAAGTTTACGATTATAAGATATCAAGATATCAAATTATTTTTTTGCTTTTTGCTCAAATGTTTAAAGTTAATCGTATTTTTAATAGACGGTAAAAGCTTGTTCCAAAGATGGGCTCTTTTATATCAATCAATATATCTTTTTACAGTGTATATTTTAATGCAAACATCTATCGTACGGATTCGCTTATTTGATTTTGTATTCTCATATCTTTTCATAGGTCGGACGTTCTCCTGAAATTGCAATAGCAAAGGCTTTACGAGAAAACTTAGATGAGCACATTGAGAGCATGCCAAAAGCTAAAAAATTGCAAGAGGATATTTATGAAGGAAAATATGACGTTTTTGACAATTTGAAGACAGAGAAATTCTTAAGAGAGAAACTGGAGAAGTACAAAAAATTGAGCGATGATAACCAAGAACAATCGAGATCGGATACATTTGCACAATTGAAGCTTAAAGATAGCATTTAGTGATTCTCAGACATTTCCATATTTGGTGTTCTATTTGTTAACCCTATTCCACCTGTGGGCCATTATGCTCCCCTCCCCTACCGTATATCAAGGTATATATCCTGCTATACGGTTGTTGAAATGTTGTTACGCTTTCAGTTTTACTAAAAGTTAATGGTCTACAAGATTCTAAACATTTTATTCTAATTTTATATGTCACGTGATCGATAAATGTCAATGTTTGGAAGAGGTCACACAAGAAAACGCTTTATCGGAGGTAGTTTTATCACCCCTCGTTCAATGGAAGTATAATTTGACATTTGATTATTGTTGTATTTGTTGTATTTGATTATATTTACAGTTTCAAGTATCTATGACGTCATACATTTAGATGGATTTCGAAAGAATACAAGTTTGTTTCTTAGAAGTGTAATCCCAAACCGAGAAATCTTTCGATTTCGTTGAAATATAAGGCAAAACTTTATTTCCTGTACGAACAATAATGTGTCCTACCTCTGTTGCCTAGCCACTGGCCACGCAACTAGTTAATACTTTATTATGTAATTAGATGCAAGAAAGGTTGGTAATGCCACATACCAAGTTTCATCATCATCACTTTATTGGGAGCATAATGCCCCTCCCCGCATTATAAAGAAGTAATTTATGACCCCAGGTGGAATAGGGCTAAACGAAATGGTTGTCGCTTTGTAGACTGCTGGCATAATATGCTGTTGCTTTCAAAACGTTGATGTGGTGACAAATCTATCGCTTGCAAATCTAAACTGGTTTGTCTATTGGAGCAATGCGCTGCAAAGAAGGTATTTTTTGGTGTAGCAAACTATTACATAGAAGTGTCTATTACATATAAAAGTCTGCAACTACTTTTTCTGGTTAGCATCAGGAAAAAGGAAATTGCTTGCCTAAACAAACGTACGACCTCCAAAAATGCGTTGCTGTTTTTACGAATACTGAAAAACGTATCAATCAAAGCGTTACATATTTACAACGTTGAAACATTAACTTAAAATTTGCTGCAGGTTTCTCCAAAATCGGTTCTACATTCACCTCTGGATGGAAGTCGAAAGCTCGAAATCAAGGGAAAACAAAAGGCTTCATAATGTTAACGCTTTTGCCGCATTAAAAGGGGGTGTTCAGATGAAAGATACAATTAATTTTGAGTGAACTTTGGAATACAATTTTATTCTTTTTTTTTTAACGGCTTTAGAGGAATTTTTTGATCGTCCTTTTTTGACCAGAATTGCAATGCTTGAAATAAATAACCCTTTTACCCCAGGAAGGGCCACACAAACAACATAAAACTTCATATTCACAGGAGGGAAATGCTGTTGGGACTTTGCATTAATTTAAGATATTTCACGTACGCTTATTATATAAATTTATATAAATTAAATAAATTAATACAGTTTTCACGTACGCTTTACATGTGCTACCCTCTGCAAAACGAAACTTAAATAAGATTTGCCCGTTGATTGGAAATACATCTGTGCGTTAAAGAATTAAAATTATGTTCTAAAGCTGTAGTTAAGTCGTTTTGCTTTTGGGAGTCATAATTAACATAATTAACAGTTGTTTCTCAAACTAATTTGGTCTTTCGCATACAGTAACTGCAGAAAAGAAATTGTGGATTTGTAACGACATCTAATTTTGATGATTTTCTGAATGTTTGTACTGTTTTGCTACCCTGTATTTGTTGATTTTAAGGATCTTTTACTAAATTTTTATATGGTATTCTTGTTATAACTAATAATATTTAAGAGTGCTTTTGCTGTAGTTTAAATTTAAAAACCTAGTTGGTGAATGAATTATTTTCGGTAAACCAAACCATTTCTTTTTTCAATTGTATAGTTCCTTCAGGCCCTTTTACCACTGCGAGAAACGTGCGTGCTAAAATCATTGAAAAACGTGCTAAAGTTTTCTTATAGCTGCTCTTGTTGGCAAACAAGAAGTTCTGCTTCCAAGTTATTTACGAATGCATCTTGAGAAGAACAGCAGACATATGTTTCTTTAAACCAAATCATTTCGTGGCTTCATTTGTATAGTTTCTTCAGGACCTCTTACCACTGCGAGATGATTAAAAAACATGCTAAAGTTTTCTTATGGCTACTCTTGTTGGCAAACAAGAGGTTCTGCTTCCAAGTTATGTACGAATGAATCTTGAGAAGAACCACATACATATTTTTCTTTAAATCAAATCATTTCGTGGCTTCATTTGTATAGTTCCTTCAGGCCCTTTTACCAATGCGAGATAATTGAAAAACCTGGCAAAGTTTCTAAATTTTAATAAAAAAGGCTACCTTTTCAAATTAAACGATCTAGTCTAAAACACCACACAAGTGGAACACAGGAGAACACAATTGATCGCAAAAGAACATAAATGAACACAAATGGAACACAAGTGTTGTGGAATACCAGAAGACTCGAGTCACATCTTACAATTATAGTCCCAGAAACATTTCTGCGGTGTTCAACAAATTTCACAACATATTTACCACTGAATCAATGATTATATTCATCCGTTAAAAAGAATCAATAAATTTTCTTTACAATATACCGTGATTCTTCCCGCTTTATGAGGGGGGGGCCACAAAGAAATTCAGGGAAATATTATGAATCGTTTTATGGAAATTTAATCACGTTAAGAATTTTTCGAAAGTAAAGAAAATTTTTATGTGTTAATTTCATTCTTTTCTTTAAAGTTCTTTGTTGCTTGTTCAGTACATAGGGAGTTTGTTCACGCCTCATTCATTGTTTTCGTAATTAATCTCTTATGAAGATTTGTGTTTTAGAATTTTAAAGCGAAGAAAAAACAATGTAAAAATAAACCAAGAATAACGCATAAAAATTTTTTGTTGTCAATCTGAAGTAAAATGTTTTCAAATTAACAATAAAATTATTTAATCATTTAGCAGTTTTTCAGGAAATTACACCAAATATTCAGCAGATCACAACAGTCAATCGTGAAATTACGACGGTCATTCAGCAAATTACGACATTCACTCAGCACATTACGACATTCATTCAGCAAATTACGCCATTGCAGCATTTTTTAAATGCAGTATCATAAGCCTTCGTTCCACAACAAGCTGGACGTAGGCCTGTTTTCCCGTTGATAACACCTCTGCAGCACATTTTGAACGTTGCATCATAGGCCCTCGTTCCACAACAACCTGGACGTAGGCCTGTTCTCCCGTTGATAACACCTCTGCAGCACATGTGGAACGTTGCATCGTAAGACCTTGTGCCACAACAAGATGGCTTGAGACCAGATTTTCGGTTTACAACTCCCCAACAGCAAATCTCGAATGTTGGGTTGTATCTTCTGGTGCCACAGACACCGTCACCAAGAAATCGTTTCACTCTCTGATTGTTGGAATAGGAATCTGAAGAAAAGGTCAAGAAAATGAAACCTAAATTTAGAACTTAAATTTCACATAAAGGCAAAGTTGGGCTCGCGGAGACATAATGTTTTTTATTATTGATACAATATTTATGAACTATCTGGAAAAGGGTGGGTGGTAATTCTACTAAAAAATGATTATTGATGTGTAATTTTACTTAAACAAAACCACTATTGACGTGTAATTTTACTGAAAAAAAAAACACTATTGCTCTACAAATATACTCCTCAAATCAACTATCAAAACTAACTCCTGAAAAATAACAACTCAATTGTAAATTCGAAATCTTCCTCTGAAAAATGTCGTTCCCATATGTAAACTCTGCCAGCCAAAACCCTTTCCCTGAACGCATTATCTGTCACTCTGAACCTGTTAATAACATCCACCATGTCCGTCCTCCATTTCGAATAAAATTCATCCTTTCTTGTCGATATTTGGAACAGTTTAATTCCAGCATGCTTCGATGTCTGCGAAACTGTGCACTGCGGAAAAGCGCAATTCTTTCCAGGCATTCTCCTCTTAATTTCGAGATAGTTCTCAAAAGAACTGTTTTAAGCTTTCTCGTATCACTTGGCAGATCGTCGAATTCTGTAAATATCTTATTTTGTATATCTTTTCCAGCAAAAAATCGCTGTGTTTGCTGCGATTTGTACACGTTTTACAGTGTTCGTGGCGTTGCTAAGGCGTTGCTTGCACACTTTTTGATCATGTGACTAACAAAAACAAGAAAAAAAAAGCTAGAACAATAGGCTTCCAGACCAGTGTTCTTTCTATTGACTATGGTTTCATGATGAAATGTACGCTCACTTGTCCCATAGCCTACTTGTCTCACAAATTGTCCTACATTTTTTCCTTTTGTCCTTTTGCCAAATCCTTTTGTCCGAACTTGCAACAGTTGTTACGTTAGGTGAGAATTTGATTGACAACTGCTTGGAATGGTGAACTGATTTCAAAGCTTACGAATGAAGGAAATCATTATTTCCATTTTCATACATTGATCGCAGATGGCTGAATAATATCCCAAACTCTAAAATTGATTTTCGGATATCTTAAATTTGTAGCCTCGCGGATTTTAAGCTATAGCCTTCCAAACAGAATCTTTGCGTCGAGCGGTACATTTTAGGAACCGAAGAGCATTGGAATTGTAAACGAGTATCTGGACGAAACATAAACGAGCACACACAAAATTTTAGTGCATGAAAATATACAAAAAGTAAACAACACAAAAAAAATTTGAGCGCATCAAATTAAACATAAAGTAAACGAGCATACAACAAATTTGAGCGCATGTATGTAAACATAAAGTAAACAGGCAAACAACACATTTGAGCGCATGTATGTAAACATAAAGTAAACAAGCACATCAAAAATTTGAGCGCATGAAAGCAAAAGTAGCTATATTTATTTGAAATTTAAATTCAAGGTCTGGAGATGTAATGTTTGTTCATCGTACATTTGACTGTGAATGGGCATTGTTAAGCTTAGAAAACATTGCATAACTAAATTAAGAATAAATCATTTGTATCATGTTGAATGAGACTTACCACCATCATCAATCTGATACCCAAAAACATTCGATACAAGAACCAAAACAATAACAGCAATTGATTGCATTTTGTCGATATGCTTCAGAGATGTTCTGACGTCGACTTGATCTGGCGGGGATATAAAAGCGCAAGTCGCTTAATATACTAATAACGTTCCAGTCTCTTTATCACATGACCAAGAATACTGCTAATTGATTGGCTAAGTGATTGATTGAAAATGTAAACAAATCAATTATTGAATGAATTACATGCTGACCAACAGGCATTAATAGCGATCGTGCGATTTTGGTGTTTGTCCCAGAGGCGGAAATTCACAACTTTGTGTTATGAGGGGGGGGGGGGGGGAGTGGCAACCATCCTAAATTTCCGACAGAAATTTCTAACAAAATCAATTTCAATTTTAATTTTGATATACTGTATGTATGAAACATAAACGTAATGATTCAGTCCATATTAATTTGGGTCGTTCAAATTGCTTTAAAGCTAATTTTCATCAATGCAAAGTTGTTAAGGGCCTGACCAATGTCAATAGATCATTGGAAATAATAGCCAAATCTGTCGTATGATGTTGTTTCATGGTAGATCTTGGCTGGGATTTGATGATTTTGAGCTTCGAAAAGGAGCGTTCTGCTTCCGATGTGGTTACTGGTATTGTCAAGAATTGCTGGTATAATTTATACAAGTATGGAAGTGTCTTGTGGAAATTTGATACAAATGAAAATTTAAAAATGTGCCTCGGGCTTTTGCATTGACATTGTTGCTCTTTCCATTTGAATACCTTCTGTGTTTTTTCTTTTGCACAATATAGCGTACTCTCATTGGAATTTCAATGCCTTTGCCTTTTTTAAATCTTGCTTGAAACATTTAACATTCGCGGTATCATAATCACAAATATCTCCGTGGCCAACTTTTGATCCGTAGTCTTTCAAAACTGTTCCTAATCTACTTGTGTTTTCAGCTGGTGACTTGCTTAAAAGATTGTTTAGAGACAAACACTAAAATGATCTTGACAGTTCTTTATGTTCATCAAAACGGTCTGCCATTTTTTGATTTTTTATGAAAATTATACTCTCTCCCCCCGGCCCTACGCCATTGCTTCGAGTCAGGGGCGCCCCCTTGGGGGGTACGGAGAGCATTGTACCCCCAATATTTTATCTGTCGGCACAAACGAAATTTTTGTCGGCGAATGAAGACATACCCCAAACACAGAAGGCAAATATCTGTCGGAAATGTTTTATATAAGTGTCGTCATTTGACTAGTGATTTTGCAAAATCATTATCACGACTCACAATTTGCCGACAAGCATTCTTCTTAGAAAATTAGACATGACAGCCCATATAGCGTTCTATATTAAAATAAAAATTTTCTTAGGGAAATCTCTGTTTTTCTCATTTTCATCATGCGTTAGAAATGTACTTTTGAATTAGAAATAGCTACGCCAGCCTATAGCAATCATAAGTGTGAAAATTTTGCAAAACCACTCCCTGTCATTAGTTTATTAATTGAAATGTAGAAACCAAAATATGGTCACGACAGTCAATCTAGTTGTCTAGAATTATAATTTTGCAGAAAAACACAACATTTTCTTTCATTAGAATCCAAAAGCAGGTTCGATAACCATTCCAGCAATCCTAAAATTAAAATTTTGCTAACCTTAATGTCAAATGTTTGATCTACCTTGAAGTAAAGGTCAATCATCGATGTAAAACATATATTGGAGTCATTTTAAGCCAATTTGAAGGAAGTGGTCACACAAAATATTCCGGGGGAGGACCCCAAACATTTTGCTCGCTCCACTCATCTAGGTTCCATAACCCCCATGTCGGAAGACACAGAATGATTACATCGTGCATGCAGCCTAATTTACGATGAAACAATATAAAATAAATATAAAATAAATATGTTCGACTGACGTTGTGTTGATTTGGTCACGTGGTAGTGCGATTTTCTTTTAGTACCTACGCCCTTTTTTGGGCAAATTTTGAAGCTGTGCCCCCCAAAAATATTTGTAGTTTCGCCCCTGCCTCGAGACAAAAACAACGGAAGCACTAACTGACGGTGAAGTCACTCACATCATCTGTTGCGCAAAATGGAATATCTGCGCGCGGGCTGAGAAACGGGTCCTCCCCGGTCCTCCGTGATGTAACATAAATCCATACATTTGTTGTTGAATGTCATGTTTTGAAAATTGACAAGGAAATTTATAGAAATATTGCTTTCAAGTGATGTCGGGAAATATTTCACCATCTCAGAAGTGAAATTTGCAGCATGCATTCCGAATTTTAAAATTTCCGACAAAAATTTCCGACAGATTTGTGTTTAGGGGGCGGCTGCCCCCCACAATTTCTGCCTCTTGTTTCTCTTGTAGCTTTTATGGATGATATATTATTTCATGGGCCATTACGATGATATATTATTTCATGGGCTATTACGAAAGGTCAACAATATTACAGTAACTGCCGACTCTTTTTATTACTGCTCTGCTATTATCTGCGAATTATTCCTAACATTGCCAGACTGTATTTCAGATCGCTTCGTGAACATCGTCGCTGTGGTCATAGCGACCAAAACAAAGAATCACACGAAATTCACGTGACAAAATATAAAAACTTGATATGTTAAACTAAAAATTCCATCAATTGTTCCATTTTTGTGTGATTGTCAACTTTAATTCTTTTTGCGAAGGAAAAGACTATAATTTTGCTGTTTGAAATTTGAAAATGGGCAATAATGGTGGCATTGATCTGATCATCGTTGCACGAGAAAAATTGCAATATTCTGTGCGGTTTTATTGATGTTTTTGACTTGTGTTGATCAGCAGAATAGGGGATGGCAATTCCCTACAATTGTAGATTGTAATGGCAATTGTAGATTGTATGTAGCTGTGTGTATGTGGCTGTTGTGTGAAGAGAGTGAAAGTTCTTTGCTGATGTTTTTGACTTGTCTTCTTGGCCAGAAATGCAGATACCATACCAGTTCAGTCAGTAGCTCACAAATTATTATAGTAAATTTTTTGAGGGAATCAGAAAATACTGCCCACACCTTATCATACTTATCCAAAATGATATCTACTGTGACTGTGATTTTGAGCAAGCCAAACAAAGTAAACATCACTTTTTGCAACTAGAAAAAAAATACCTCTGGCCTGGCAATAGCTAAAAAATCCATAAATTATTTTGCAATCAGGACTGAAAGTATTGTTTTTTTTAATGATCAGGGTTTTTGGGGTTTAAAATCTTGTCAAAAATTTTTGGGGTTAAAAACCATAATCTTCACATCTCACCTAAAGCCTAATTTCCACACAGCAATCAAAAATTCTGAAAAAAATTTGAAAAAGAATTCTGGTTGAAAAGTTTCAACATGTTTGATGCTAAACTTTTCTCTCAGTGTAAATTGTGCTTTCCGGAACCGGGGTCATTAGAGGCAACTGCCCCCCTCTTGCCTTACTAAAATCAAGATTTTTTTTTCGTTTTACTATTATTTGCTCTCAAAATTTAAATTTCCACTCTCCTACTGCCCCGCCCATTCGATTTCTTTCCAGAGCCTTTGATCATGTTGTTGCTTATTATAATTTCAAAATACATGCTTGGTTGAAGTGTTACATAAACAAGCATGTAACTCATTTGATTTTAAGAAAACAAACATGTTATTTCTTAAAGTAGGTCATTGTTGGTACTTGCTAAAAATTAAATCAGAGCTTTCAATAATGTGGCATAAATTTCCACGAGGCTATGTTGTTTCTATGAATCATGGTCTATCTGTTTTCATTGGAAAGTATATGTAAGCACCTGCAAAAACAACATTTTATTAGCTGTTTATAAAACTTGCAGCTTTCAGCTGTTAAAGATAGTATAGATGCGCAAAGAAAACGAGCTAGGCATTTTCATTTTATAGAGAAACAAGCACGCGCTCCAGTACTAAATGTTTCTTAATTTTGAGGTAGATTTCAGGTAATTTAACAGTAAATATTTCTTAGCGACGAACCCACCAATCATATGAGCAGGACAGTCCGTACCGAAAATATGTCACCAACCTCGTAATTTTTCCCTAAAAAAATCCTGTTTGTTCAGAGACGTAGGAAGCATTTGAATAGTGGGGGCACGACATTTGAAGGGCACTTTGACCACAACCAGTTCTATTATGACCCCGCCCTAAACACCGCTCCCTCATTTCTGCTTGTAGGGATGATCTTTACATGAATTGACATACGGTTAAATCAAACATTGTAACCGATTATT
>JAYJMH010034023.1:0-16415 GCA_036873815.1 Phacellophora camtschatica
ATTCCTCAAAGCAAGGTCAAACCAACCACCATTTCTCTGCAAACGACGGACTTTAGGTCCACCTCGTCTTTCATTTTTCCCACGTCTCATGTACAGCAAAAAGGCAAGAAGGAGTTGAAACATCTCGATCAGTTTGTTACGTTTATTTAACAATCCAGAAATGAACACTTTCTGATCGCGGGAACGTCGTAATCTTGCCTTGTTTATTCTCATAATTTGTAAGGCGATTTTTTGTCTTGTTGTGACTGGTGCCATTTTTAAGAAACTGACCAATGTTTCAGCGGGGCTTCATGTGAGCATTCACGAAATGCTGTGAATCATAATCATCTAAACATAAATCTAACATAAAGTGCCGCGTCTGAATCCAAGTCAAACTTGAGTCGCATTTAGGTTAGACTCAATTCAATTAGATTTGACTCGACATAAGTGAGACGTCTGAATTAAGCCTAACTTGAAAGAACTCTTTCCCATGATAAATCGGCTCTTCTCCGCCATGTTAAAAAGAAATAGAAGAAATTCAATATCGTTAACTTTTTTTGCTATGGCATGGTGTAAGGCATAAGAAAAATTCGATGGCCCAAACTACTTTGTTGAAGATACTTGTTAGTTTAGACAAATTCCTTCCAGTCAACGCTTTTCCATAACAGCGCCGTTCTGTAAGGCAAAGTTTAAATTTCATTAAAGTTTGAACCTCACACAATTTTAGAAGCAAAAATGGGCTGAGCCAAATTTACTGCTTTTGCTGCCCAGTCAGCCAGATCTTTCCCTGTAAAAAATTATTGTTTTGTTTTGAGATAAACTTTGAGTCAGTAATTAACTCTTGTTAAAGCAACAAGTTTTATGAACTATCAATTAATCAAAATTTTTAGACTTTAGTAGGCGTTGGAAAGTCGAATGCAAAATTGTCAACCAAATAATTGTCAAATTGTGAATTTCCACAACTGATTTTTAGTACTATAAATGCCTTTCTATGATTAGCGCTGCATTTAATTTTTTTAAACGCACTTCAAAACGTATTTTGAAACTTTAAGAACGTTATCGGAGGAAATACCACGCTTTTTATATGGAATTAAATTTTATATTCAATTTCTATATGTAATTTTGAAATAGAAATTTGACGAAAAGGCAACTTCAGCCTCGGTTCTGGTTGAAGATTTCTTGTCAAGTCTATGTATTAGTTTGGAATTTTTATTGTAAATAGGAATGTTCTACAGGGTGGCTTACAAAATATTCCCACGTGCGCAAAGTTGTTGTGGAGGAGCTTTACTTTTGATAATCCTGTTTCGCTTGAATTTAATTAAGAGGGTTAAAATTATAGTTTGATGCTTCGTTTGCCAAATCTACCCAATGATCACTGATTTATACTCAGAGCCATTATCATGTTCCAAAGACTATGAAGGCCGTTCATGTATTCTCTGAGACAGTACCAAATTCTTCCATCTTTCGCGATCTTCAGCGATCTTTTTGGACTCGAACAGTTTCAATAATGTTTACTCTGTAATATTTGAAAGCCATGTTTTTCTGATCGTATTGGCTAGACTTTGTGGTTGTCTCTTGGCGGGTGACACGGCATAAGCGTTTGGTAATTTTAACTTTTTAGAAAATTTCTTCTTTATTCTTAAAGAAACCAAAATATAGGATTTCTGGCGCTGAAATCTACTGAAAATATTATTGGCTTTGAATCTCAGGGATTACTCGATAGGTTTTGGCAAGCAAAGTCCCTATGACGAACATGAAACAAAAACAACATTATCGAAACTGAAGCTTCTCTATGGCAGCTTTACAAGCGTCGAGACATTTTTGGGGCCATCTGGTTTTTACCGTAAAACAAGTCACAGTAATATTGATAATTATTTTTTATTTTTTCATAAGTAACCGAAATGAGCTTCTTAAGAGAATGAAACAACTCTACTTCTAAGAAAAATTGCAATTGGAGTAAGGCTTGTGCTTTCGTAGTGAACACTGTAGGCGTGAAAGGGACTCAGTACTATTTTACTATTTAGAAATCTTTTAGGGTTTTGATTTTTTACAAATTTTACAAATTCAGTTCGTTCATCTATTAAACATCTAAATTACTTGAGCTCTAAATGTTGCTGAAAATTAAGCAACTTTAGTACCCCCCAAAATCGTTAATTTCTTCATTGAGCAATATTGACACCTTTTGTTATTTTTCTGTAATGTTTATTGGTTTATTCGTGATATTTTGAAGACTAAAACAGGGAACCAAACTGCAACAGATCCTAATAAGACACATGGAAACAAACTACAAAAATCAAGAATAAGCATATTAAGAAAATAACATAAAAATCAAACAGATGTTGTTGTCCACATTACTCCATGGTTTCTTTTGAAAACAAATCTCCTGTGACCACACAAAAGATAAAACGTTATGCCTGCAATCAGGAGATAATACACCTTTTCAATTAACGGCCTCGTTTTGGAATTTTTTAAAATTTTTCTTCACATGAACTTTTTGACCCCGAGTTTGGATTTAGCACCAAAAAGTTAGTTTGTGTGCAAATTTTCACTCTCCTAGTGTTCGTAATGTAAATTATATGAAAACAAAAAGCTTGAAATTCTGTAAGGGATTTGACCGTGAATAATGTCCGAGGGTGTAAAGTTTCATTCAAATCCTATATAGCTTTTCAAACTATATATCGTCACAAAATCAACAATATGAACCCTACAATTATGAAAATTTGTATCTAGATTAATGTTTAACAGCTACATCCAAAATTTTCAAAGGTGTATTACGCTGTACACATTGGGAGCCATCATACGGCATTTATCGTAAAGTAAGTGTCACACATTAATATTGATAATGACACCATACAATAATAGTAATAACACTACCTTATTGAATAATAAGGTAATATAATTTCAATTGTAATTATATTATAACAGCAATTATAAAACAGCTGTTATGAACGTTTTTGATAAACTTACAGACTTGTAACTCGTTAATCGTTCTGTGTAAAGGCTGGTTTACACAAGCATATCCAGGTGCGTTTTTGGCTCTCTTTCAACAATCTTTAATGTGGGGCAACGTTGACCTGGATCTGATCGTGTAGATTTGCCTAAAAGGCTACAGGGTTGTTATTTATTGAAATGCTCCCTGTGGCAGTTTCAGACATGGAAGTTAGCACTGTATTTTAAATGTAATCGATATTAGCTATGTTGTTGTAAAGACTTTTCATGTGCTATGACCACTTCTCGTCATGTCATGTAAAAGGCCGCAGGGTTGCTATGTATTGAAATGCTCCCTGTGGCATCGTTTGTTCTTAGTCTGTTAGTTGTGTAAATTAAAAAAAAAACTCTCCTGTGAAAAAAATTCCATTCAACTGGATGATTACAATTTCTTGAAATGGGTTTAACAGTAGATTTAAATTGTTGCAGTTTCAAGCATGGAAGTTAGAAATGTATGTTAAAAATAATCGATATTAGCTATGTTGTTATGAAGACTTTGTTTGCGTTGTGACCGCTTCTAGTCGTGTCAATTTTTGTATTTGATACAGTATTGCATTCATATTGATTGTTGCCTGAGCCTTATCCTCTCTAAGAGGCGGACATTCAGCATTTCATTTCATTTCATTTCATTCTTAAACACTGTAGCCCCGTCGGTCCTGGGGACCGGCTTTCAGGTAGCCGTGCCAAAACTTTACAAAGAAAAATAGACACATAATTTACAAAATTTGTTAAAAACTAAATGTCCAAATATCACTTAAATTGTAAGTTTGCCAATGTTTTCTTTAAACTTCTTAATTGTTTGAGTTCCATGTCCATACTGAAATTATCCCATAATTTAATGTGACACATTCATACGAAAAGCATTTTTGACCAAAACTGGATTTTCTCAAAGGAACTTCCAAACCAGCAGGCCCGTAGGAAGCATGGGGGCTGGTGGGGGCTTCAGCCCCCCAATAATTCTGAAAACAATGGTGCAACGTCACATCTTTTAAGTCAGTTCTTTGTTATCCATTGTTTTGAGAACAATAGCCCCCCCAATATTCAGCAGCTTCCTACGGCACTGAACCAGTACAAGTATTTGTATATGTGGCAGTCAGTTTGTTTTGAAAACATTTCCGTAAGGTAAATGGAACCCTGACCGTATTACACGTTTTTCATTATGAGAAACCACTTTATAAGAAACTCACCTGTGAACCCACGAAAACTTTTACTAGTGGAATGAAAAATCGATAAGAAACTTTTGAACTTTTTAGCGAAGATTACAGAAGGCATAATGATATTAATGGAGTGGACATGATGTCAGATGTTTATTTCAGTGAAATGATTATTTCAGAGCTCCCTTACAAAACAACAGCGCACCAAATATCACGAAAGTAGAAGAGAATGTAAGATAAGTTTTAAAGTTTGAACTTTTATACAATAATATGAGAGGATTGAAGTCTATAGAAGACAGCCTACAAGACACTATAGCTATTAGACAACCAATAGTATTTTGCATAACAGAAACACATTTAGCAAAAGGAGAAAATTATAAGATCAGTACCGTCGGAAGCGGGGAAGCCAATAATTTTAAAAACAATGGTGATTTAAAACAACTGATTAATTAAACTATTGTTCTCTATTGTTCTTAGAACAATGCAACCCCCTCTCCTAATCTGGAACAGCTTCCCACGGTACTGTAGATTGATGAATATACCATGTTATTAAATAACAGGAACGAGAATCGAGGAGGAATATCAACAGGCACCAGAGAGGAACCACAAAGCACAAGTAAGTAAGTAAATATAATTTTGCAACTAACTTTTGAAAGTCAACAAAACAACTAAGGGAGTTTAAAAATTACAATGTAAATCTACAATAAAGATATTCACAAATCATTAAAATACAGAAATCGGCTAAAAACATGTAACATACCCCTAACTAGAGTGGCGGGGATAACATCAGAAAGATCGAGGTTATCTTGATTCCGCCATGGTCCCTTTTAGAAGTGTGTATTTTTATATTTAAACCTAACAAAAATAAAGAATCACGGCGAGAAAATTAAATATATTCAACCAAACATATCTTTATTCTTTGATAAATTTTACATGTAGCAGTTTTTTTTTTATGTTTGAAGGAATTGATGCTACTTGCAGTTTTGATTTCAGGTGGTAATTCGTTCCATAATTTTGGGCACATGTATGATGAGCATTTTTGGCCTAAACTGCTCTTGCGGAACTGAACTACCAAACTGTCTTTTGGTCTTCGAGTGATTCGAATTTCAGTAGAATGGTGGAACATTTCAGAAAAGTTAACGGGAAAATTGCTTCCAAGAATTTGTAAACATTCCCACAAAAGGTTTGCTGCACTCTTTCTTTCGTTGGAAGCCAGTTTATTTAAATTAATTGTTTGGCACTTAGAGGTGTTGTATTTTTCATACCAAGGCAGAAACGAATACATTTATTTTGGGCTGTTTGGATTTGTTTGCTTAGTCTACTGTTTAAAATAGGATACCACACGGAACAAGCATAATCAAAATGTGGTTGAATCAGTGCGTTACAAAGCAATCTTCGTAGGCTATAATTTAGAAAATTTCGCTTCCTGTAAAGTGCTTTAATTGCCATTTGCTCTCCAGACAATCGTTCATCGAAAATGCATCCAAGGTAGGTAACTGGTGGGTATTGTTTAATTTCAAACGTCTCCCCTGTTAATGCTTATCTTGTTTTTGGATTTACTTCTATTGCGAGAAAGAGTGCAGATAATATAAATAGTGGAGGAATACGGAGAAATGGTATGGCTCTCAATGAGTAATAATAAGAAAATTAATCTGATATTACGGATGGCATATGCACTGAAGTGGTGTCTTTTGGTCAAATGGAAATTTTGGGCAAAGAGAGAAAATCGTTTTCCTTGCAAAATTTCTGATAAACATATACTTATTGATTGGTCAAAAAATCAGTTCGAAAAACGTTGAAGTGTAAACTAATATGCTCTTTTCGACATTTCTGTAATCATAAACTCCTAGGAAACGTTAAATTGGCCTAAGCGTGGGGCAGAAATGCATGTTACAATTTTCTTTGG
This sequence comes from Phacellophora camtschatica, assembly GCA_036873815.1. Classification (NCBI taxonomy): domain Eukaryota; kingdom Metazoa; phylum Cnidaria; class Scyphozoa; order Semaeostomeae; family Ulmaridae; genus Phacellophora; species Phacellophora camtschatica. Next base: position 6,028 of record JAYJMH010034023.1, read on the forward strand.
CAGTAATTTCAGCAAAGACGCAGACCTCCAAACTCCGCTGATCGTTGTGGTTGTTACTGTATCAGAACTGACTGCTAACCACTGATCTTAATAAATACAGATTTAATGTTCAAATTAAAAAATTGTGAAAATCGAAAATTGACCTAAAGCCCCCAAAATTTTGGTAAAGATAACTAGGGAGGCTGCGCCACCTTTGCTTGAGCTCGGTCCGCAATCTATGGTTCATCAACGGGCTCGTCAAAACGGGCTCATCAATAGAAAAGATTTGAAATAGCCAAATTTTTTGGTGCATCCTGGGAAAGGTGGGTGAGGCAAGTAACTTGAAAAGCGGGGTCTGGGCGCCATTTTCTCGTGGAACGTTTGGAATTTGTTTTTATCTAAAATGAGAACTCATTATGTGTCATCTTATTCCAGAAGCAAACGAAACGAGCTTTTTCAAAAATGTTTGTGTGATGTGTCAAGGAAAGTGCCTCATAAATAACAGTCCAAAGTTAGTTTTTTCTTTTTAAATTATAGCGAATATCATTCAGTCATGACCTTTGATGATATTGTTCACGTTGCTTGACCTATTCAATTGCTTGGGCCTATGGCATTGAGAAATGTTGCAGTTTGAGAGGGGGGGGGGCAATTTTTTTTCAGAACAATAGACAAGAAAGGTTTAAATAATCAATTCTTTTAAATCGCCATTGAACTTGAAATTATTAGGGGCTCAGCGATGGAGCTTCTCGGTGCCGACTCATCTGAATCGTTGTTATTTGAAGTCTCTCAAAGTTTACAATTAATTGAATTTACAGAGTACAGATCCACTGTTACATATTTTTGGATTTTATTGTATTTCAAGTTTTAAAAATGAGAGACACGACCCCGATGGACTGTATCCTCAAACCATATCTCAATGTTGAGAAATATTTACCCCTGTTATTTCTTTTAATACTGAAAAAATTGAATATGGAGGAAGACTTCGTATTCTATCAAAATGTTGTTTTTTATGTGAAAAAATACTTTGCAAGAAGCTTCAAAAGAACCAAAATAACACTAGGCGTCTAACAGAAACTCCAGGAGAGTCATGACATTTATATTGTTCGTCAAGCGATGCTCACTGTGAGTCCACTTTGGAATTATTCACATTATTATGAAAACAAGTGAGAATTCTTGGCAAAGAAATAACTAGCAAAGTTAGAACTCAAAGAACAGTTTAATTGTGAAAACAGGTATTACTCTTTACTTTTGAAATTTGTCTCACGAAGGAATCTATTTTAAGTTATGTTTTCAAAAGAAGTTTTAGGCCGCGAGCAGGCTAAACTTATTTCCTGCTTTTTTCTTTGTCTTTTTCATGTCAGAGGGAATGGAGGAGAAGAATTGATGGCCGTTCTTGCCATCAACGATTTTGCTCGTAATGTCATGTCAATTGCTGTTACCAGTCGACAGAAGTTTTTACAGTAGGCTTACCACCTTGCCTGTTAGTGTTAGGAAATCAATGGGTGGAAGGTTTTTTTGATGTGTCAAGTAAAGTGCCTCATAAATAACAGTTCAAAGTTTGGATTAGATAGGCCAGTCTGTAATGTTTAGTGTGTAAGGTATTTCAGGCCAGTTTTTATTTGATCTGAAGTATAATTAGGGGATAAGAAAATGACTTGCCACTGAAATGATGTTTGAAATGATGGAATGAGTGTGTACACAGCTGATGCTGGGAAAACGTTACAATGAAACTATTTATCACAATTTGGATCTTCATTCATTTGAATTAATTATTTGTGGTTTTATTTTCAGAATTTGTCCTGAAATTGGTCTGTTAATTTGTTCTTTTTGCATGATTTTTAATTTTTGTTATGGACAAACATAAGAGAATTATGTAAATCAAAAGATTCAGCCAAGAGATACAAATTTAACCAATGCAGTGATAGTTTCCTTTTGTTTCTTTTGATTTGATAGAGTGCACTCAAATGTTTGAAATCCATTCTTTTAAATCTCAAATTGTATTGTCATCTTCAAAACTTCAATTTTTTACTTAGACAAAATTGTTCCTTGTTGTTCTTCAACATTGTTCCTTGTTGTTGTCCAAAATTGTTCCATATATATATATACATATTTTTTAAGTTTAACAAAACTAAATTTATTTGAACTATTTAAACTAAATAATTTATGAGAGTTCAGAATTAAATAGTCAAATTCATAATTACTGGTACTTTGTTGACAACTGTCAATGTAAAATCCTGGCAATGTTTATTTTTTAAAACAGTTTTTTTTAAACATTGGAAACGTTTATTTGCACAATTAGAGTCAATTGTTAGATTCAGAAATTTTGCAAACACAAAAAGCAGGACAAGAGAGCAAACATACATAGCAGCTTTATGATACTGCAGTTGTGAAAGTCTTGTGTTGAAAAATGATCACAAAATAATTCATTTGTAATTTTAGTTAATTATATACTTTTTTATCCTAATGACATGAATTTGTGGCAATTTTTACTGGAATCAATTATATAACTTGAAAGGCCTTTAGCAACTTTTTGAATGTCAGAAGTATCATTATAACATGAAATTAACTGTTTGGCCATAAGGGCAAGGATAAATAGTCTGATTGTCGCAAAATATTGAAAGAATTGTGAATTAAAGTATAAAAAGAACAATATAGAGGGAGGCAAAATATAGAACAGAATTCAAATTTTTGTAGCTGTTCTTGTTTGCATAAAGAAGAAGATTGTGGTTTCCATTATCTTTTTAATTCTTTTAAGTTTGATTGCTTTAAACATGATCAATGTGGTTTATGTACTAAGCTAATTGTTTGTTCAGCATGTGTTTAAAATTTGCATTTGAAGAGAGATGACACAAAGACAATGAAATTTGTATTAAGGTTTCTTTCCCATTGAGCACTTTTATTAGAAATGACAAACACAAGAAAGAAAAGAAGCTTGTGGTTCTTTTGATAAGTTGTGAATAATAAACCTGTTTCTGAATTTTTTTTTAAAGTTGTTTTTGCCAGTTATCATGTGACTTCTGTTTTGGATTATATGAATTTTTACAAATAAATTAGAGCAAAGAAACCTGTTTGTGTCTGTGAATTGTATGTTGCATGTCTAGAAAATGGGCTGGATTTTCATGGGGGCACCACTCAGGCTCTATGGACTTGCTACAGGCTTTGAGCCTTTTGCAAAACTATATAACTACTAAATACAGCAATTTTACAATCATTGGCATATTTGAACAGAAATCTGTTCATTTAAGTTGGATGCAACGCTCATAACTTATGTAAATCAATTTTATATCTTCTGTCTTAAGTTTTAAATTGATTATATGATGACTAAATCTCAAAGTACTTTATTAAAAATGTGTCAAGGATGGATTGAATTTGAGATTACATTTGAAACACATTTTTGTATTATATATTACTGCAATTAGTTAGAAAGTTAAGTAAAACTGCATTTCAATTTAACACATGTTTTCTGTTTGGGATGGTAATGTATTTGTGATACATACATTTCAACTATCAACAAACAAGAACTAAATTTAAATAAAACATCAACAAAAATATAATAATTTTCAAATGTCTTGACTTAATTCCAGGTTTGTTTATGCAATCTTTACAGTTGAATATTGCTGCAAAAGCATGTGACTTAACATTTTGCTGCTGTTGATTGCCCACAAGTTTTGTACTCTTAGGTGTCTAGTTGCCAGGGTGTTGGAATTTCTGACAGGATTTGATTAGCAAGGGGTCACAATATGCAAGGGGGGTTAGAAACTCAAGCAGGGGTTTGATGATCTGAGACCTTGCTATCAGAAGGCCATAATGAGCAAAAATTAATAGGCAAAAGGTTTGTATTGAGCAAGAATATACTGCAGCTACTATTCTTTAATATAATATCCAGATTACCTAAGAAAATTAAAATTAGAAAATATATATAATACTTAATAGGGTTAAAATAGTTGTTAGATTGAATTTTTTGTGAACTTGTACAATTAGTTGTTTGTGACTTGATTTTTATCCTTTAGAAACTGAGCAAAGATATGGATGAAGCATTTTGTGGAAAGTGCAATAAGATTTGCCATGGAGAAGTTCTCGAAGCACGTGGAGAATTCTTTCATAAGAATTGTTTCAAGTGTAAAGGTATCCAGATATATCAAGTGTTTACTTAAACCCCTGAGAATTTTTTTAAATTCTATAACTAAAAGATTTATACCCCAGCAAAGATTTATTAAAATAAAAACTCTGTCACAACTTGCACAATTTGACCATGACAAGCAAAATTATGCAACAACTTTCACGGAAGCAGTACTGTACAATAGTGATAAATTTTGGGAAAAAAAGCATTTATCTGCTTACCACAAGGAAACTCTTTAGAGCAAATTTAAAAGTAATAAACTGTTTTTATTTCTTATCTCTGTAGTCTGTAACATTCTGTAATCATGTTTAGGGATGGTCCACATTTTATCCTTGCAGATTGTTTCAAAATTCATTTAAAGGAAACCAAGTAAAACAATTGGAAATAGGTGCACCAATGATTTAATTGTTTTACACTTTCCTACAAATTGTTGCAAAATCGTTTTAACCCTTAATTTTAACAGCGATAAAAAGTGACATTTAAAGATGCACTGTATATTTTTAAAGAACCTGAGTTCTACCATTAAAATATGAATCATAGCATTCCCTCAATATGGCAACCCCTCAATATATTGAGTACGAAATAAAATTTTTTGATTTTGCACGAAATAGACTTGGGGCAAGTCTACCATTTAAAGTGAGGCTACAATGTTTTATTAAATCAAAAACACAATGAAATGTCTGTCTTTTTATACACCCTCAACCAATCATAGATTTAAAAATATTTATTACATCACTTCTATTTCTGCACCTGTTCCTGTACAATTGGGGTCCGGTGGTCACAAGAGAGTCAATAAATTCTGTATAGACACTTCACCCAATTCACACAAATAGTGGAAAGAATTACAACTTCTTTACGAAAATTCGAAATTTGTGAATAAAGCCTAAATTAAGTCAGAAATTTGGTTCAATCAAAATCAATTTCTAAAGCCAGCAAAATTCTAAAAAGGTAAAATAGCCACAACAGAAAAAACCAATATACCAACCCTGTTTTTGACAAACAAAAATTGACAAAACAATTGCAATTAACATAAAACGTAATAATTACAATATAAAAATCCATGCTCAATGGGGCTTAACAATTGTGCAGTAAAAATACAGGCAGTCTCTTTTTCAATGGATTACACCTAAAAACGCAATAGTGAGAATGCCCACTCTTTTCTTAAAGTGGTGAAATTTTGAAAGCAGAGTAAGCAGATACATGGCCTAAAAATCTTTCCAAATCGTTGTAGTTAGTTTCAAGTTGGTCACCATTTTGAATTATTGCAGAATTATTGCTAAATGTTTCTCATATATTTTGCAAGTTGCAGTGGCATTCCTGCATTGCTTTAATTCTTTTTATTTTAGTATGCCTGAAGGAACTAATGACAAATGGCTTTTTCCTCCTTGATAATGAATTTTACTGCAGTGGGGACTTCCAAAAGCTTTTTGGTGTAGAATGTGCTGGTTGTGGAAAATTTATTGAGGGTGATGCTGTTTCTATTCTGGAAGAAAATTTTCATGAAAGCTGCTTTGTGTGTACCAACTGCAGGTTTTGTGTTTTTTATGCTTTTTGAAATTTTGTTGCTCTAAAATAATTGAGATTTTGCATTTATTTCCAGAATTATATTTTTCAGGTCAAGTAAATATGAAAACAGTTAAACAAAGTTATATATATATATATATATACATATAAAAATCAAGAAATATTCCTGTAACCATCCACCTTAATTTGCATAGTTTCAATTGTTGTATAACAATTCTAAAAGATTTCTAAATGGTTTCTAACGATGCTGTATGAGGCATAAAAAACATAGACATGGTCTACTGCAAGTTGCAATTTTACAATTGCAGCATTTAAAGGATATTGTTGCAAATTTACGACTGCAGGCAGCATGCAAGCAAAGAGTTTAGAAATAATAAAATTAATTTTAATGTATTGTATATATATATAACTCAAAAATACAATGCTCCGTGGAATAATAAAATTAACATTTAGGTCAGCAACAATGTTAATTGCCTGTTATGTATATAAATATTTATAGCTTTTTTTATATAAAAATGATGAAATGTAGCTATTGCCGAAAATTTAGAAACAGCATTGTTTCAAAGTTGCTTTCAGAAAATCAGGTTAACTCACTGGTAGCATTTCTTTCTCACAGAACTCCATTTCCACCTGGTGCACAGGTGAACTTAAATGATGACAGCTATCTTTGCGAGAATTGTTCCATCCAAGTAATTGATAATCCTGAACAGCCATCATCTAATGAAGGACGTGAGTTATTTTGATGTCTTGTTTGTCAACTCTTGGGTCTTCTGACTAATTTCTTATATTTTAAACAAAATTTGTGTTTAATGATCACCAGTAAAATTGTATTTGAATGTTGCAACAATTAATTCTTTCATCTGTAGAAAGAGAATAGAGCTTATCGTTATTGTTATCGTTAAATGTTGTATTTTCAGAAGCGTAAAGCCGGAAGGAATTTTCTATTCAACATTTTAGAGATTTTAATTTATATACAAATTTTTCAACAGTTTGTGCTGGGTGTGGAAAAGACATCAAAACAGGACAAGCATTGCTAGCATTAGATAACCAATGGCATCTTTGGTGTTTCACTTGCAACAAATGCGGTTGTCTCCTCTCTGGTGAATACATGGGCAGGTTTGTGTTTATAAAATCAAATATACACACAAATATGGCTCCACTTGCTCAAGCAACGGCAGCGTGTTTAGCGAGGTTTGCATCATTTGTTCTTTCTTTTCAGAGATGGAGTTCCTTTTTGTGAGAAAGACTACCAAGAAACCTTTGGTGTGTTTTGTGCCGGTTGTGGTGGCTACATAACAGGAAAAGTTTTGCAGGTTTGTAATTTAATTGTTTGCAAGCTTTGCTTATCGATGTCTATTTAAAATCATTAAAATGATAATATGACACTGCAAAGTAAGCAATCAAGGTCCTGCATATTTCAAATTTAAAAGCATTAACTTGAATTTGCATCAAATTTATCAAAGATTTTTTTGTTTGAGTTAGTGTGCATTCTTTTGGGGAACATTGAAATAAATGAACTTGACAATTGCTTTCACACTTAAGAGTATTGATTATTTATTCTAGCCAGAGGATTTTTTGTGCAAACCCTCAAGTTTTGAAATCATAATGAAATCGAACAAAGGGAAGATATATGTACAATTGATTTTCAGAAGAAAATGCTAATTGTTTTAGAAGCTATTCCTCAAGATTATGACATATACTTTCATGAGTTATAGACTTGTTTTAGCACAATAAGACTCAGGTATTCGCTTTGACATAATTTTGAACTTTCCACTTCCATGACTCTGTGAATATAGAATCATTTTTGGAGAAACTTGCAGCAAACTTAAAGTTGTTGTTCGTAGTTTGTAAACATGTGAACAATAAACAATATAAACTGTGCATATAAACAATCAATCAAACAAAAGGGTGACACATTTATTTGAGACACCCTGTATACATAGATACTGTATATGTCCTCTTTGCTTTCCATTACTTTATTGTGTCTTGTAGTTCTGTTTTTTCGTGAAAGCGCTCTCCGTTTTATTGGAAAAAAATATTTCACAAAAACGAAGGCAAACATTTTTTTCTGTTATGTATATATATATTACAGGTGCTCTCTGTTATATATAGGCACTCACAAGTCATGAAAACTTTAAAGACGTTTGAAAGTTGTTTGTCACTTCCACTGTTTTCAGCAGCTTTTCTTTTGTCTGTTTCATGTTTCATCTGTTTCATTGAGTATTTTAATGAGAATGCTGGGCAGAAACGGATATTTTTCTTTTTGTTTTTGAAGAAAATAGGAACAGCGGAAACAGGATCTCAGGAGAGATGTATAGCAATTTTTATGTGATTTTTAATTATGTTTGATTGTGAACATTTAATTAATGTTAATTTGATTGATCAAATTTTGGTTGCAAGCACTCAAAATATTCAGAAAGCAAATTCGAGACCAATTCTTTTATTTTTACATTAATTTGTAAAAACCTTATTTTTAGATGTTTTCTGTTATTTATATAATGCTGATCACTTGAAACTTCATTAATAACCCCCATATTATACCGTTCAAGGCGATTTGACCTACAAGCTGGTCATTACTGCATTTGCTTCTACTTTTGTCTTGATAAAAGAATATTAACTTAACAAAGTGCTAAATTAGCCTGTATTGCTATCCCTCTACTTAATGCAACACATTGTGTACCTGCAAGTTATTAACTTGGATTTATTTATTCTATGAAATTTCATTGTGGATTTGAACCCCGTCCGTTCTGAAAGATAGCTTGTTCTTGGAACATAGGTTCATAACTACATAACTACTTGGCCAAACCATTCTTAGATATTTATCGTACATAAATAGCAGTTTACTTTTGATAATAGATGTCATGCATTACAGGCAGGTGAAAAGCATTACCATCCTCAATGCTCTCGTTGTGCAAAATGTGACCAGATGTTTGGGGAAGGAGAAGAGATGTACCTTCAAGGTACGTTTTTATTATTTACACATGTTATATATACTGTTGCGCGTTACTCCCAGCCGTTAGACACATGGGTATTGTTTCTGAGCAAAGTGCTTTTTTCTTCAGAAAAATGTGGTTCTTGCACGTTTTTTTATTAGGAACGTTCACCCAAACCTTAGTTTTTACATTTTTATGAAAATGAACTTGAACTTTTCTTGTTGTGTTTCTTATCACAGAGATAAATTTAACATTGATTTTAAAGCATATATATATACAGGTGACCCAAAATGATATATATATATATTTATATATACAGGTGACCCAAAATGAAGTTGCGGCATTTAGAAATCACTAAATTTCGACTTAATATGTGACAAAATTCAAAAATTTCTTTACCAGTTGAGTTAATTTTAAAAACTGCCTTTATATTTAGAGCACGAATAAATGATGACTTAATTTCAACATGAAAAACATGGTTTTCAGCTATGCGTTTTCAACAACTTTGTAATTTATATAAAAATTAACTTTTACGTGTGTAATTGAGCATGTCATATTTCCACGTCATAATTATATCATCAATAACCAGGTTGCTTTTAAAGTGGAAAAATGGCCTCCTTGTTGATTTTTGGAGACCAAAATTTTGCGTTGATGCCTCTTTAAACAACCAACAAAAGCATTCTTTATTTGTCTTGGGTTCAAATGCTTGAAATAAATATGGTTAACCACGTGACCACGTTTTGCTGATTTATCTTTTGAAATGCGTTTTATATGTATATATATTATATGTATATATATTTATTTCTGGTAAGAATAAAACTGTAAAAAGATACTATGGTATATATATAGATATATATATACATATTTTCATTTACAGGTTCAGAGATTTGGCATCCAGAATGCAGTGATGAATACCAACGAGAGGTTAAAATAGTTTTCTTTATGGTTATTGTTGAAAAATTTAGTTCAATTACATAAATTTATTGAATCTAAATAAAAAAATTTAAATCTTTAGAGATGAGTTTTCTTTGATAGTAAGGTTCATGTGCCAATTAACCGTATGTCTATCCAAAATACCTTTAAAATTTGATTTCAATTGTTTTATAATCAAGATGCAAATCAACAAATGTTTTAACCTCTTTTTTTACTCATCTGGTAGTACATTTTTTTTCCTGATATTGCCAAGCATCAGGCAGACTGGTGACTATGGAAGTCTTTTCATCATAGACAGAGGAAAATGAGAGAATTGCATACCAAGAACAACTTGCACGCGAGGAGCAAGAAAAAGAAGAGAGGGAGAGAAAGGAACAAGAACAGGAACAGGAACAGGAACGTTTGCGGAAAGAACATGAGAGGGCAAACCAGGAGAGAATTGAGCAGGAGACTGCACAACGTGAAAGAGAAGAAAAGGATAGAGCTGAAAGAGAGAAAGCGGAGGAGGAGAGAGCAGAGAGGGAACAATGGGAGAGGGAAAAAGTGAAAAGGGAAGAGAGAGACAGGGCTGAGAAGGAGAGACAGGAACGAGAAGAACAGGCCAGAATAGAAAGGGAAAACGAGAAACGTGCAAGAGAGGAACAACAACAGAGATTCCAAAGAAGACCTCCTCCCGAAGCACAACCGAAACCAGGTTTGTTGAATACATCACATCTTCTGTTTTCTTTTTTGTTTTTATTTTTCTGCATCGAATGTTGTTTACGATATATATATATATCGTAAATATATATATATATATATATCGTAAATATATATATATATATATATATATATATGTATATTTGATACTTTGTGTCTTAACTAATAATTTTATACTATGAAGAATATACGCAAAAGAT
>JAYJMH010034034.1:0-16411 GCA_036873815.1 Phacellophora camtschatica
CTGTGAGCAGTATATAAAATTATTTCTTCGAAAAATAGCCTCTCTTTAATTCAAATCAATTCAACATAAAAATTAAATTTCAAATGATAAAAAATTAATAAAAAATCAAATAAAAAAACTTCCTGATTGATTTCAACAAACTTACAAGATTATGCTGAGAGTCTGAAAGGGAATGGGTTGATGACATCAATTTATTGAGGCAAATAGATCACGAATAAATGGAAAAATGGTTTTGCTAATTGGAATGGAAAAGAAAGACAACATCCTGAAGTTGAAGAAATGGGCCTAAAGTCTCTTAAAAAAATAAATCTGGCGCATCTACTGCCTCGTCGTCTGGAGAAAACAGAGCTAAAATTAAGCAGGCAATTCTTTGTTTTTCTGAAGGAAAGTTTTCTTTGCAACCATCATGAACGAAAAACCAGCCTGGGGGAGAAGTATTTATATCCTGCGCCCAAAACAGATAGATTTATTTTTTTCAACTCTGTTTACTGCAGATATTACAAAGCTGCCTATTCTGTAAAGCAGATGCATTTCAAGAAATAGCAGCCCAAGAACTTTCTTGGTGGCCAGGGCAATTTTGATGGGAGGCGATGCAAGATATTAAGAGTTTGGGTGAGATCATCAATGTATATGATCGATGTGAAGTAGAGATGATATCAAAGTTGATAGGTATGAACATATACCAGAAGATCCAAAAATTTAGATATGATCCATATTGATAGAGCTTTAATACAAACATGCGAAAATGAGCACACATGCAAAGATTGCTAAACTTCTGGAAAAGTTAAAACAACAAAATAACTATATAATAAAGAAACATTGGGCTGACAATGAATCAAATGAAATTCATGGTTTTCATTGTCATTAAATGATCTTGAAACCATTTCTTACGAGAAGAACTTGCAGTTATGTTTAAAAAAAACCTGTCAAAGATTTTGATCAAACATGCAACGAAAAGAGACGAAGAGAGTTGAAAAGTAAAGCCAAGAAAAAGAAGGGAGTCTCAGGGAAACTCTCTTGGAATAAAATTGATAACATTTGCCCCAATTCACATGACAAGAAAGGCACACATGCTGCTGCCAATAAAGATATATTGGGTGAAAAGAAAATGCTAAACTAATCTTGTACATTAAAATGATTTGAAGAGTTTAGCACACAATTCTGATGAACATCTTTCTGCACCCTGGATGAAGAGGATTCAATATTAGCATTGAGCGATTGAGCGATTCCTGTGACGCGAGCTGAGAAATGACCTTTTAAACTGTTTTCATTTTTATTTGTAAAATAATTTTACCCAACAATTTTTTTGAATAGAATTTTTTTTACCCTATTCGTCTAGTGTGGGAAATTTTTTTTACCGAACTAATTTTTTTTATACTTTTTTTTACCTAACCAACCAAATAATGAACGGTCCCTTAGCACAAATTTATGAAAAATTCTGTAATTTTTAGGAAACTAAAAAAAAGATTTGTACCTTATGTAAAGAATGTTTGTTAAAATACCGTAATAATTCGATTAAGCCCCGGGGAGGGGGGAGGGGGCTTATTCGAGAGGGGGGCTTTATTGAATTATTACGGTAGTGTAGTTTTCTGCACCTTGCAATGAAATGACCGCCTTCTTTCATTTGAGCATTTTGAAACTATAAAATTCAAATTTCTATTCAATTGCTCACATAACGCCTTCCTGGTCAAAGGTCCTCCAATAGGTCCTAGTCATGGAGATCCAGTGTCAAGGGTAATCAAATTCCGGAAAATTAATTAAAGGCTGCGTTTACACGGGAAATCAAACGGTTCAATTTGAAACCGTTTCCAAAGTAGTTCGTTTTGCGTGCGTCAACACGGGACAGGTTCCGTTTGGGACCCTTTAAAATTGAATATGTAAATGTAAGGTGGAAACTATTTTACATTAAATAAAACAAGTCAATCTTCCATTTCTTTCCTCTTTGTTTTGCTTTCATAGTTCATACAAGTCGAGAGCTCTTTATTATTGGTATGATCATATTTATATTTCCTCATTTGAAGTGGCAGAAAAAGATAGAAACGTAGGGAGACTGCACTATTAATGCGAGATTGCACTATTAATGCGAGACTGCACTATTAATGCGAGACTGCACTATTAATGCAAGTAGTTTTGGACTAAAAAACGACTAAAATATAACAACACACTGTTAAACAGACTTGGCGCGTACAATGGTGGTTCAATTATGAAACAGCCTCAAAAGAGTATTTTAAAGGCCTCGTTTCCTATCCGTACCCGTTTGGAACAGTTCCACCCGTTTACACGAGAACTTTTAAGGAACAATTCCATATGGAAATATTTTATAGGTGGAACCATTTGGGTGCGACTAGCAGTTCCATTTTGAACGGTTCCAACGGGCCACGTGTAAATGGCAGGCCTGATCGTACTCATTTTGGTACGGTTCCAAATGAAACCGGTCCCGTGTAAACACAGCCTAAAACGATTAAGTGGGAAAGTTACTACAAATGTCACCCCACCAGATGTTTCCGAACCCCCACCAGATGCAATAACGCGTCAAGAAAACATAGGCGCAGACTTAATATCTCCAGGGTGGAAGGCTCAAAAAGGAGGGAATCATCAATTTAGCTGCCAAAGTTTAAATAGCACAGTACGTCTCCACGGTCCAAGGCTGAGCAAAAGTCTAGGTGGCGAAAACCCAAAAAATCTTTTGGTTTTCAGGAAAATATTACTACTTAATAAGCTGAAAATACGATATTGCTAAGTATCATTTATCATAAAAACTACTGCCCAAAGTTTTTACAAGGGGCTTTAGTCCTCGAGCCCTCCTAAAGTCTGCGCATATGCGAGAAACTCTTAATCAAATTAAGCAATCATCTTCCGTTGTGTCCATTTCAATAAATTTATTTCAGTTTCTTTAGCAAGAACAAAACAACATTCTATTTGTGGAATGACACTACTTGTATATGTCAAATGTCCTTGATAGCAAATATGAAGTTGATCAAAAGAAACACTGGAAGTGCTCAAAGGTCCACTTAACATATCCTGATCAAATTTCAATTTTGAATCCAAGCCCAAAGATTGATAGCCAATAATGTTGCAGCACAAAGGCACCGCGAATCTGATTTCTATAACTATAGTGCATCTGTTACAGCTGTGTAACCCTTTATTTAGATTACAATAACATATGGCCAATTAACATGGAAACATCGCATTTTGAAATTATTTGATACTAAATTTGCAAATATTAACAGCTGTTTAGTAAGTCCAGAATTCACATTTTCAATAATATACATAAAATTATATTTTCAAAATAACAAAAAGCGTAGTCTTTGGAGATCAATTGAAAAAAATAGATTTTGATTATCTGCCATTTACCTTATTAAATATAGCCAGTGAAACATATTTCATCATATCGGTTTACCAAGAATTTACGGCATAGTCCATTAAAAAGACCCTACGACTATAGGACCATTGGAAGATTGGACCATGAATCAACCGGACCATGGGCGAATCGCCTACAAAACCGACTTCACAGAAGCCGACTTCACAGAAGCCGACTTCACAGAAGAACTTTCTAAATGTTGATACTAAAATTGGCCTGATATAAAATTAAATAAATTCCACACTAGATTCCACATTTTGATAGAAAGTTGTTAGTATAAAGATAATATTTTATTGATCAGTTCAACGTTGTCAACATGTTGGAATTACTTCAAAAGATTGAATTATTACGAGAAAAAATTACGAAACCGAAGGATTTATTTGTCCGAATTTTTCCCCAAAACTAGACGCAGCCTCATTAATATTTTTCCAGAAGATATTCTACAACATCTGAGCAAAATAAGTATACCAGTGTCATACGCCGAAAAAATTGGGATGATACTTCAAATTTCACTCGCAGTACTGGTAGGCCAACTTTTTTTTAGGCCATTTGCACCTGCCAAAGTAATTATTATCCCATATCCAAGATTTCTGTTAAGAATGATAATGTTTGAGATTATCAGAATTCCAGATGTCACCGTACTTGCCTAGTCTAGCTCCGAAGCTTATATCACATCGATAAATTTTGTGGCGAATATCTTTCGATATTTATTAAAATTTTGCTGAAAAATTGTCGACAGGAAATTGTCAAATCTCTATGTCTTTTGCTCAAAATCGGGACGCAGCCTCATCGCAAAACTTTTCAAATTGATAGAAAATTTATTATTCTGCTCGAATTTGGTATCAGTTATGTCGGGAAAAATTGGATGCGTTGGTAGGAAGAAAATATTTTTTTTCTATATTTTGTTCGTTGCAACTTCCGTCATATTGGTTTTATTTATTGTTTGTAGCCTTCAAACAATAAACAACGGAGCAAACCTCACTGACACTGGTAGTGATGGTAGGGAGCAATTCCATTATTTATCAATTCGCGACATTTTTCAAATATGCGGGCAGTGCCTCGATTTCAAAACCCGTTCAATGAACTTGCGCGCGCATAAACAATTTTTTCCTCTATGCTATTTCAGACATAAAAAGATATTTGTCAATGTTGACTCTTTTCCTTTTCAATTTTTCAAAAGTTATTTAATCGCTGGTCAACACCAAAACAATAATAAAATTGTATCGAATACCGAAAAACAATAATAGAGATTTTTGGCAAACCCAAAAATATACTAAAATTGTGGCAACACCATATCGAGAATTTTTGACAACCAAAAATATATCAACATTGTAGCAACACCCTAAAAAATACGAAATCATCAATTTTTACCATAAACAAATACCCGGGACATACCTGTCATGAAAAATGGGAAATCCAACCTGGGAATATGGCAAGGGAGCTGGAGGAGAAATTGGTCTTGAATTTTTAAATGCTTTATTTAGAAATTTTGAAGTTGTTTGAAATTTGTTTATGTAATGGAGAGCCGCACTGTTGGTGTCCTCTTAGTGTTTGCATTTGAAATGAATGTTGCCACATAATTATGTGTTTGCAGTGTGCGTTGAGTCATGAGTTTCATATGAATTTTTTGCTGCCTGAACCATTTATTTGTCAATTTGTTTATTGATGTTTTCAAAAATTCGATAAGGATATATTCATACGATTTTTCATTTTCTTAACGGTCAAGTGCAAATCCTCCTCCTACTTAACGGTCCAATGGCAATGCTGTTAAAAAATATAAAAATCGAATGGTAAAGGACCCTATACAGCGCGTTACACTCCAATTTTTCTAACGAATACGCTGCTTTTTGCATTGTTAAAACATATTTCCAATAAACAATCAATCAATCTCCTTTTCTTTTCTTTCGTTTTGCTAATTTGCTTCTTCTTCGGCCTTCCCACTTATAGGCCTAAACCAAAATCAAGCTAGGCCATTTTTGGTGGGCTGTGCTGTGTTGTGTTGTGCAAGTACACTAAACACTTGAATGTTTTGGCCCTCATTCGTTTCATTGGTATCTCAAATCAGTCGGATGAAGAATGATAAAAAGACATTTGACTCTCATGAATTGAATTATCATAAACAGAAGATGTTTATTCTGTACACGATGACCACAACTATTTTGTATACGATGACAACAATTATTGCCGCCATTACAAGATTCCTGCTGCACACTAATACAAAGTATTAGGAGATTCCCCCATGGTCCGGTTGATTCATGGTCCAATGGTCCAATGGCCCTATAGTCGTAGGGTCTTGTTAATGGACTATGCCATAATTTACAAAAACCACAAAATCCGGTTCAAGGTATAAAGATAAACAGCAATTCCAACCATATGTGTTTGAGAGTCCAAGGAGCTATTTATGTGAGTCGGACTAGCTCGGTTAGGTCGGCTGGCTCACCGTGCCGCAGTGAATTTGTTTGTGTTTATAGGAAGCCTTGCCGAGGCCTTTTGTTTTGAAAAAAAAGTAACGCTTTTTCTTCGGCGCTCACAAACTTACGACAGACAGAGTCTTTATAATAGATTTCGTCGTTTACAGAGATCTCGCTTTAGCGGAGCAAGCCCGCCTGCCTAAACTAGCCCGTCTCATATAAACATCAGCTAAATCAGCCAGCAACATTTCTTTATCAAAAAAACACTGCGTAAACATTTTTAGTCAATTGAATAAAAATAATGCTACAAACCAGGTACTTTATAAGCAACAACGTCATCCAATAGACCAGCCTGCAAAGGAGAATTTTACAAATAACGAAATGGGGACAACAAGCTTACAACTAGCCTTGTTTGGTAGGGTGAAACTTACACCTACCGTAATGTCTCGAATTAACGCCCAGGAGTTTATTAACGATTGATCCTGAACGGTGCTTCCTATTAGTTCTGACCTTTTGATTTAGGAGGTCGGAGGACTAAAGAGAGATAAATAAAAAAATCTGGAGTGAGAGGGCGTTGATTATACTTAAATCTTGTTAAGGCGTGTATTGGAAGGGGAGCTTAAAATCGTTAAATTCGAAGCACTGCGGTAAGGGCAATGTAAACGAGCTGAATAAAATACTGAAGTTCAAAATTATAACCGTCTCGATGAAACCATCTTGACACCAGGATGGTTCATTGATTTAGCTCTACTAACTCATGCATTTTTAAATTGAAATTATTTCGTATTCCAATTTATTTATTTTTCTAATATAGATTGTACGGTGCGAAAAAAAAATCATCTCGACAGAAGAATGAATGAACAAATATTTATCCCACTATTCTTTATATTGATGAAGATGAACAAAGTAGATCATGCGCTAAAAAAATACGAAGTCAATCTTGTTACTAATCTTTAAAAGAATGTATGAATGTAGTTATTTTGGCCACAAAAAAAATGATGAAGTAAATGCAACTTGAACAGTCAAAAGCTCATAAAAGGGCTGGAATTAAACAATTAAGAGATTCTATTGACAAAAACGTGATAACTTATATCAAAACCAGATAGCTCATGAATATGTCAATTGATATTATCTGCAGACAGGCACAATTATCTGAGCTGTAATTGGAATATGACTTTCGTTGTGAATTTCGGTTAAAGTTTATCGCTGGATGGCTGGCTGAATTCACAAAAACATGCTGGGAAAACATGCTGTAAAAAAAGCTTCTAAATTTTTGAAAATGTTCTATCGACAAAACATTAGGGCATTAGACCAATGGACCATAAGAGCAACCAGACCCTGAACAATGTCTCTGATGGCACGAAGACGATTTTCGCGTGCTTGAGGCTATCTTCGCGTCCAATTACATAACAATAAGATATAAACAAAATGAAGAATATCTCTGTAAGGAGATCGAGGCTAACATAATAACGAACAAGAGATATTCCTATCTGAAGATTTGCGCTGCAGTACCTGTTCAACACAAGCCATGTAAAAGTTACTGTATATTACTTATGTGTCAGTAATATTATGGTTAATGACTTTTATGGTAATATGGAAATGGGATGGAAATAATGGATTTATATGATGGAAAATAAAAATAATCTCATTTTTCAAAAATGGTCAATGGCGTAGGAATCAGGGGAAATGGTCAATGGCGTAGGAAAAGTGCCACTTTTTGTCGAAAAAGTGCTTTTTCCTGTAAAATACATAACCAAATGTGCCCATTTTTATGAAGGAAGACTGCCCTTTCCGCAAATGATATATACTTTTAAATTGTTCTGTTCAAATGTGATTACATACTACATGTATGAATCCAAGGAAATTTTGTGAAAATTCAACTTACAGAAACTGTTTTTCATTTTGGAGCGCAAAAACATGGAACAGTCTTCCATTTATGGCAAAGCAGGCAATATCTTTGGATGCTTTTAAATGCTTAAAAAAAGTTTTTAGAGTATTAATTTCTTTCTTTTAACTTAGGTTTATTCATTATTTTCGTTACTTAATTGATTTCAAAATGTAAATATTATATAACTATATGTATCAGTCAATATAGAAGTCATTATCATGGATTGAATACATTTAAGGTGTGTAGCTCTTCTTACTATAAGTAACAAAATGCATAATAACATAAAATTGATTAAAATATCTTATATTTACTGCAAAGACTAAAAATAAGGAATACATCGTTTTTTCAACAACACCACACCAAAAAAACGTTACCTGCTGTGCTTTTTGTGCAAGGGTGTGAGAACGTATTCCAAATTCATCCTACAAAATACCAAGACAAAACAAAAACATGAAAGCATTGTTAACAATGATAAAAAGTTCCATTAACAAAAGCATTAATAATGTTAATTAATGCAGATCACAATACACGTATTTCTTCATCCTCCAGTCTCCCCTGCCTAAAATCTATACTCAATTTTCAGCAATAAAATTCATTTTGAAAAGAAATGGAAGAAGGAAACAAAAACTGTCGTTTTGAAATACGCCAAATGATATTTATGTATACAAGAACTCTCTACTACATAGCTACAAATGTTAGATTCTAAGAAAACAATATAAATGTTCCTCATAAAACTTAACGTAGACTAAACAAAGAATTTGTGATTTTGTAGAGAGACCTTAGGTTAGGGAATCATCTACACTATTGCAAGTTAATCAAAATAGACAATTGTTTGATACAAATTGAGCATGTGAATATAAAGACTAGGAAATAACCACGAACCTTTTCATGCATGAATTTATCCCAAAACAAACTATCATTATACAAGAATTAAATTTATATGAAAACTTCTGAACCCAACCTATGACATTCTCGCATCTATGCCACAGAGTTTAGACCGAAAATCAAATAAATATTTCTTTAATTTGTAAAGATTTGTTACGCTTTCCAGCACATTTGGTTTTAATCGATAAAAGCCTTTACTTTAAGACAATGACTTTACAATTAAATGTAGAAAACTAACTATGAAAATCATATTCACAGACACAAGGGTGATATATTCTTACCTGCTCTTCCCGGCTTACTTTGAACGCTGTGCACAACCTATAAACAAAACAAAAAAAACATTTAAAAAACTAACTAGGTTTAAAAACAACCATAAAGTGCTTTTTTTAAACATTAATTGCATCACTTTTACCTACGAAGAAACAACCGTCTCTGTGTTGATAAATTAAGACAAAGTCAAAAATAGAGCAACATACTTTTTTTGCCAGTTAAAAAAAAATGGAAAAAATATCATATGCTCTTTTTTGATGAAAAATTTCAGATACATATTATTGAAGATCTACTGTATACCGGGGAATTTTCTTTGTACAAATGGGGGATTTTTCTAGGTTAACCAGGCAAGATAATAAAGTATTAGCCTTAAAATAAGCCCTGCACAGATATGTGATTATGTCATAGCTTTTCTTTCGAAGATAATCCATATATGTATTGCCAACTTGCCTTTGTGAAAGGGGACAGATATTTCCTCGTTTAACTGATATTTGAAGGTTAATTCTTAGAGTGCCAAAATCCTGCTCTTAAAGATGGTTAACCTAAAATCATCTCTAAAACTCAGGTGTTGGGGCAAGGAATTATATATCCTGCATTTTTCTATTAAGATACTATATAGCAATGAGCCAAGAAAATCCAAACCCCCTATGAAGAGAAATGGTACAAAATAAGGATAATTCTGAACACCTATGCTTTTAAAAACAGTCAACAGACAACGAGAGCAAGGTAACCTAGAAATAAACCCATTTTTAGGGACAAAAAGTTTATTAGGGAAAATATACGGTTAAACCGCTTTACAATAATATATCAGTTTTTTCCCAAATTTAACCTTGTAAAATCGCCCTGGTCAAGATATTAACCTCTCCAACTCTCCAAAAAGTAAACACCAATACAATAGACACATAACTAGACATGAATTGGCCAGAGTATTTTTCACATTTCACTGCAGGGCCTTGAACGTCAACTGCTATATCTCCTAGTTTCATGTAACGTATGGCATATTGATTTCTACTACAATTTAACCTCATGAAATCCCAATTTTTCCCCTAAATCATGTTTAACTTTTAGTTTTTGATGCATGGAAATGAATAACTGGCATATCTTGAAGATCATCTATCTCCTTTTCAGATTCATTAGCACATGTTACAGTTTTTCCCCAAATTAACCTTGATAACTCACCTTGCTCAAAACACTCATTTTAAGAAATCCCCTACAAATGAATGCCAAGGTTTTGGAAACTTAAAGCCGTACAAAAATCGGCCAGTTTACAGACTATTTTTATGCATGACTTTCATATCCTAAACAGGTAATGTTCTGTTATACAAAGATAAGTATGTATGTACAATGTACATGTAGTTACTTTCATTTTAAATTCATTCTAAAAATCTTAAATTTTTACAAATCGCAAAAATATCGCAAAAGAAACTACCAAAATATTAAAAAATATTATGGTATACACAATGATGAAAGCTGTGTCTGTTAACTTTAAACAAATTTAACCTTAAAAAATCCTGCAAAAAGATGAGTTATAACTTCATAACCTAAAAAGCTGCCAACTTTTTTTTTCATTAAAACGTTCTTTTTTTCATTAAAACGTTTAACCTTTTCTTGGCCTAAATTTAGTTCAACCACAGCCAATTTAACCTTGAAAATTCTTACGAAAATTAACATGAAATGGAGTACGTCAAAATTTCAGAAAAAGGGCCTTAAATTTTGACTACGTTCTCATCGTGAGAATAAGGACGAGCCAACTAAACTTGAAAATTCATTACCAATGACGAAATTCCAAACAGAACGGTGTATTCAAAGAAGTATTAGTATTTTATAATAACGATTGAATGAATTGACTAGAACTGCAACAAATATTGACCTAATCTTTTCAACATATGTACCAAATTAAAACAAAATTCTTACCGGTCAGCACTGTGTCCCATTGTTTCATTAGTTGAGAATTCCGCAATGGCGGGTAACTGCAAAAGGAACGATGAACACACAAAGTTCAATTAAAACAAGAAAATATAAAAAAATCATTGGCACGGAAAATGTATACACAAATAAAAACGTAATGAAACAATTCAAAGAGCCAAGGAGGAATATTTCCATTGGATTGACCATTCTGACGCATTGCCGTTTCTGTCTTGGCACCCAATATAAGATTAGATAAGGCAGATGGAAAGTGTAAAACAACATAGGCTTCATTAAATATTTCTAAAACAAAAATTGCGCTTATGAATAATATCAGACAATGTCTTCTATGACAATGTTTTCTGTTGCTGACTGAATATCTTGAGTTTAGCAATGTTATCAACTCTTCAGATTTAATCTTTACCTTCACAAATCCTTTAACCCAGTGGGTAGACACGGAGCTATAAGGAACGTTTTTCGAAGCCCCTGTGAGCTCAGAAAAATGGGTATGCCCGCTCCTTGATTTGTCTGCCATTCATGAATCCTACGAGCACAATGCCTTGCAGACGGGTTCTACAAAGGCAACACGATCTTGAGATGTGACCGTGCAATTCCAGCTTTCGCTTTTTACTGTAGTAAAGAAGCTGTCTTCTAAGAAGGATGGTCTTCTATTATGTCATTAATTATATTATATATATATATTTGAACAAATCAAGGCAATGAATGATGAAAATAAATGATGAAAATAAAGCTATTAATTTGACATAAAAAATTCTAATTTTTCTTGAAATTTTTTCTTAAAGCGCTTTAATTGAGATTCAAAACAATATTTAAAGAAGAAGGATGATGCAAAAACAAAATTGAAAAGCTATGAATAAAATTCCCATTATGATAAAAAAACAAAACAAAATAAAGTACATACCTCAGGAGTGAGATGTTTTGGTCTCAGTGATGCAATAAGTCCAAGTCTGGCTCCTACTGTTTTCGACTGTGACAAATAATAATAAAGCTTCACAAGTTTTATCAAAGTATCAATTAGAGTTGAAAAATTAAGCTAAGTAAAATTGAAAATTACAAATAACTAAAATGTTGCTTGATCTTGGAAAAATTGATGGTTGAAAAACTTTGGAAGCATTGTGTAAAGCAGGGTCAGTGACACTTGGTGCTGATTCTGTATTGATCTCTTTAATCGGTGTATGCCTTGTAAATGATGTTCCAAAACTTAAGACGCGGTGTCAGTGCAGTGTTTCTGGTCAAATTTGTAGCCACACAGATTTCAAGCTACGGACCTGCAAGCAGAGTGTTACTTTGGTCACCCGGTACAAAGACATAAAAGAAAATATATTAAAAGAGTTGAAAATATGCTTTTTCTGTAACTGTTAGTTTTTTGCTATGTTCCTGGAAGGAGATAAGAACTATATGATCATGCCCTCTGTGGTATCGTCTTGGCTTGGTCATTGTTTTAAAGTTCACATTGTAAAGTAGGCATTATTAGCGCAACGAAAAGCAATATGTTTGTTATTTGAATTGAGTACCACATACAAAGATAACTACACGTTCTGGGAATATCATATCCACACATGCAGCAATGAAATACTATAACCACACATGTACCAACTTTAATCACATCTCTATAAAATCCAATGTCCAATAAAGTACGGCAGTTTGTGAAGAATGGGGCTACGATTTATCAAAAATTTAACCACAAATAATATACAATTTTCAATTTTGCAGGTGCGTGGGTGACAACCAGGTCATGGTTGATTATAATATGTTATTTCCTTTCAAATAAAAATCAATGTTTCGGTTGCAATTAAATAAATGATTCCCTGTTTTCAGCTTAATAAAGTTCCATTTCCAAATACAATATCTCAGAAAGTCGACTTGCTACTGGAAAAAGCAAGGTAAATATTCACCAGTCATTCCATTCTTTTGAAACTTCATCCTCCACACCAGAATATATTTCCAATTAACAGGCAAATGCTATTTTTTGCTAATTTGGTAGGGAGTGGACCATACGAAAAACTTAATTCATATAATAATATAACGTTGAAATTGTTAAATTAGTATAAAGCTCTGTCTGTATATACCTCCTGAAAAGATAACGTTTTACATTGTTTAGCAATGGGGCATATGACCCTTCCAAGGATGAAAGGGTTAAAACTATATGAGTGATGAGGCAATGTACGAGAATCCTTACCTTTGACAATGAGATCATTTTACCCCTCATAGCTCTGTTGAATTTAATTGGAACATCTGACATAAAATCGACTCCCCCCGCAATTGCAGAGTCAATCATTCCTGCTTTCATGAAGCCAATCACTGTAAAATCAAAACAAACGCTCAATCAAACAATAGATCAATAAATAAGTCAACATAGAAATCAAATAACAAATGCAACTGAAAACAAATAGGCAGAAAGTTGTCTCTTCTACATAAGAACCACGCCACAGAACCATGTGCCTAATGTGGTGGATAAGAATGTTGGAGGTGGGGCATTATGCAATTTTGTGGTGGATACAAACGTTGGATATGGGGCATTTTGCTTCCTGCAGTGGATACGAACATTGGAGAGGGAGCATTTTGCTTAACAGGGTTGGTAAAATGATGAAATTTGAACATTTTGATGCAGGTGAAATTATATTCGTGCATGTGAAATTGTATGATGCAAAATGTTATTGGTTGATGCAAATTGCTTTATTGTCCCTTTATTAATCTAGAAGCATTAACATTTTGAACTTAAAGAAAGGATTCAAAAACTTTGAACATATTTTAAATGAAAATAAGACTCAATTGTATCGAACAACATATCTGGCTCTAGGTAGATTAGCAATTTTTCGTAGTTGCACATAATTCACCAAGAAAGAAGCAACGTATATATTCCTTTACACTGGCTAGTCCAAAGCCTGGTGACTTTTCAAAGGTTTTCTGGATCGTACAGGTTTTTTTCATGAGATTATTTAGAAAAACACTGATGATTATTTTGCAACACGATGTACATCCACATCTCAACTTTTATAAAGAAGAAAAAAGAATGTGCACACAAACTTATAATGTCTTCCCTCTGACTTTTTAGCTGTTTTGAAAACATCTGTACAGCAAAATAAAGACAACATTTCTTGCAGTATATAGTAAAGAAATAAGTAAACAATTTAAACAAATACAAAATTCCTATCCAGGCAAGTGTTTTGAATGTGCCGATAAAAATATTGTATGTTAAATATATATAAGTAATAATTATCTTTAGATATAATATAAGAAGTTTATAACAAGTTTAAATATAACACAATAAGTTTAGAGGGTCTCAATTATAATTATTTCTTGTTTAAAAAAGAGTGTCTATGATTATGTAAAACGTCAAGTCGAAACTTAATAAGCATAATAAGCGAAGGCAAAAATTTTATAAAAAATGAATACTCTTACTCGTAGCGATGGCTTGATTAGAGGAAATACATGCCATTGTAACTGTGTGAGCTGGGATCTTCTCTGAAAAGCCAGCACTAAGCATAGCCTAAACCATAGATAAGAAACTGTTAATACCGTTTTCACACTAGCTTTCAAACTTGATTAGCTTAAACCAGCTTTATCAAAGCAAATTAAATTTTTGCCAATCAAATCCATTCACAAATTAGAATGCAGCATTCAATAACCCAGATTAGTATAATCTGGTTCAACTCGCAGTGTAAATGAAGGATAACTAATTAATGCAAATCGTGGCATCAAACACTAATTAAGCAAATCATTATAAAAGTAATTCAAACCATTAAGGTTCGATAACAATACAGAAATTTGTAATACAACAACAAAAATATATTTTAGCAAATACAAACAACTATTGTTTTAAAAAAGCAAAAATGGAGCACACTGCTCATTTCAATTCAAATCTATTCATTAATAAATGTTATTAAAAATTCAGCATCTGTAGGCAATATTTCGAAATACAGTATATTTTTAGACAGCTAGTAGGCGACCGTCAATTGTGTATGCAGGGGTTGGCACCAAAGCAAAATGGATTGGGAAAGCAAACATTTATACAACAAAGAAGGTTCGTGAAGATAATTTCAAGCATGGTTTGGCAGACACGCCAGAAAAATTAATGGTTATTAGCACAAACATTATAACATTTAAAATCAAAATATTCCAGCCTCGTGAAAATCGGTCAGTCATTACGTATGTGTCATGTTACAATGACAATCAGTCAGTCATAGCTAGTGGCTTGATAACTATTCATATACAGTCATTATTCATATTCACTATCTTCAAGCCATTACCCCTGAAGCTTCTGGTTCTTTAACAAGAGAACCTATCTTTCGTTAATATGGTATTAAGATACTTGTTACAGTGCAGACTATTTGAATAGAAGTACTTGTTTAAATAAAACTTGAATAAAACTATTTGAATATTTACAACCATGAATATTACAGGGAATTTCAGCATTATTTTTATTTTTACCTCACGAGCAATATTAGCTGTCTTAGTTTCTTGGATAACAGTTCCAATGCAAACATAATCAATGTTATCTGAAATAAATATAAAAAATATACATCTTAATAAAAGTTTGACATTTCAATGTCACAATCACAAAAAATATCTAAAGAAATGATACAATCAACATCTATAAAGATTGTATTTTGCGACTTTTCCACACAAGTTAAAATTGTACCGGGTGTTCCAAAAAACCCTTACACGGGTATTGCAAATACTATGCAAAAACGTGAATACAAAACTTTTCTCAAAAAAACAGCTTGATAACATGCAAGTAATTTGTGACCGTGACTATCAAAAACGCAAATGTAAAAGCTGTGATATCGTCATCCAGAATAAAATTTTTTTTTGTGAAAACAACCTGTTTTGCTATATAGAAGCGTTTCAGGCTCCTAAATGAAAAAGTGTCATTGATTTCAAGTTGGTCAGTATTCTTCCTTTCAAATTTAGTAAACAAAGGACTAGATATTTTTGATAAATGAGGTCACAAATTACTCGTATGCTATCAGGCTTTTTAATAGATGTGTTAACGAAAAGTTTCATAATCACATATTTGCATAATATTTGCGAATACCGTGTACGGTTTTTTGAGACACCAGTAATGTCATGACCTGTTCTTTCTAAATGGTTTGTTTACAGGATTAACGGTTAATAGCCAGTCAACTGGTTAAAAACTGATCTCCAGCCAGTCATAAAAAGTCGTTAATTTAAAAATCGATTAATAAGTGGTCATTTGTTACTACTCATTGAATTGCTGTAAAAATGATTAAACAATATAAACTTGCGGATAGCACTACATGTTACTTTAAAAAACCACTTCCGAATTAAGAAGAAGGAAGCGAGGACGGCCTCAATTGGATATTTGCGTTGTCTGGCCCTTCGCCGAAGGATAAAACGTTTTTGGGACCGCGCCCCTTTTTTGGCGGAAACGCCTCTTTGTGAAACATTTTGTTGGACATGCCCATTGCAAAATAAATAAAAAAGGAGGCTTCAAAATGAGTAAATATTTATATATTTATATCTATATTTAAAAATTTGCCATGAACAGGAGATGTCCCACCAAAGCATTACTTGATTTTGCAGGCATCTATCAAATTCATTTTTACCAGCAGGCACACCTTTTTCTTAACAGTTTTGCTATTGTACAACTCATTCAAATCTCTAAAAACTAATGTTATTCCTCCGTGTGAGTCAAGTTTCGTAAAT